>JAKUCM010008674.1:0-15832 GCA_023374145.1 Lepidium sativum | reverse complement strand
GAGCTCTAGCTCTGATAATCTATATTCCTTCTTCCTCCCAACAAAATTCTCATTCCGCGGATATGGAAACTCCTCTTTCTCTGCTTTATCCCGCCATTTGGCTAACCGCTCTACTATACTTCTCCTCCCTAACCGCATTGCCAATAACGTAACTGCCCTGAAGATACAATCCCTCCAGTTACCTTCATGAGCTTCAAGCTTCCAATCATCAACCCGCAATAACCCGTGAACGGCCTCTTTCCACTCTTTCTCAATTCCTCCATACAAAACCCACAACTCCCCTCCATGTTTCTCCCACAAATCCCCTCTCTTCTCAACTATATCTCTCACAAGACAGTTTCCGGGAGATAAATCAAAAAACACAGGAACCAGATTCTTCTTGTTTGAAAAAAACCGTAGCTCCTCGATCGCGTAAGGATTCTTAAATGCCTTTCTAGTTAGAATTATAACCCCAAAAGATGCACCATCCATAGCTCTCTCAACTATTCTTTGTTTACAAGAACTCCTACATCGACCTCTATCCGACATAAAACAACTCATCCCTTGAAACTCTAACTCAGCCTTGAGCCAATCTGCAAAATGAAGCAAAGAAGACTTCTGACCATGTAATCCTATAAACACATCACAACATCTCAGCCTATTGTAAGAAACAGAGACCGAAGATGTCTGAGTATACGACGAAGAATCATGGCCTCTTCCATATCTAGAAGGTGCATAAGAGATCACACTACTCGAAGCGATTTGATCAGCCTCAAGGCTTTGACATTGAGGTAGAGGGGCGGTTAAAAAACCCAACTCCGGGTCTTGGAAACCAGAACTGGAGCTAAGAGGATCAAAGCTGTCACATTGAGCATCAGATCGAGTAGATTCAGACAGTTCTTGTTGGATTTTGGGAGATCTTGGAGAGAAAAACGGAGACTGATTAGCTGAGAAGAAAGCAGCTGATGAAGATGAAGACATGTTCCTAGAGGGTTTTGTCGGAATACTGCCCGAACCTAGAACTGTCATCTCGAGAATCCATAACCACAAATTTTCCTTTATTATCAATCTATCAAATCCCATAAATGCTGCCTATGATGAATCCATTGAAGTCAATCTGATTCAAAAAAATGAAAAGTCAAATATCTGTTAAAGCATGGAGAAATAAAAGGAGAAACTTTATGATTTCAGTTCTTAGAGTAACTTTTAATGATGCAAGATTTGGCATAAGAACCCTAGAAAGAAAGCTTACAGCTCCAAAATCAATTTTTGCATTCAACTTTGGTAAGAAATCTGTACAGTAGACACCATAAGCTTTCTTGAACAGTTGAATGATTATTGAAAATCTATTAAATAAGCAAATAGTTAAAAGAATGAGATTTTCATACGTAAGGGAAAAAAAATACTTCCCAAAAGCAAATAGAAGAATCATGATTTTTCTTTTAAGGAAAAATAATTTATTTTGAGGACGTTGCAGATCTAAGCAGAAAGGGAAATAAAATAATCATTTTAATAAAAATGAAATTTCTTACACTATACATTTCTTTTTTCATTTTCGTACAGAGGGATTTAGATCTGAGAAATTACATGGCTCGGTGTCTTGAATAAACCCAGAACAAGATCATCTCTGTTTATCCAGAATCAGTCAAACCCAGGAAGTGATGCTTCACCCTAAAAACCCAGATTTGGAAACTGAAGAAATGCGAAGAAATCACTGGAATTTATAGGGTTTATAGAGCAGTCCTGAAGAAGAAGAAGCCAGCTGAATTAAAACGACTAGTGTAAATTCCCTCAAAAAAGGGTATCAATCAATGAGAAAGTAGTTGAAAGTGAGAGATTGAAAGGTTTAAAGAGAGGAATAAGAAATGAACACTAGAGCTTTCATAGAGTAGCCAAATGCATCACCATTTACAGATAGACTTTGAAAAGGACTCTAATTTTTTGTTGGGTTAAAAATATATAAATAACAGAGGAAACAAAGTTAAGATTTTTTTAATCATATAATTCAATAAAATAGAATTTTGCTCAAAACCCAGAAGAGAACAAGAAATGTGCTTCAAACCCAGAAAAGGAAACAACCATGAAGAGTATGAATTTGATCAGTTATTACAAGAAAAGAAAAAACAACAATGGAAGTGTTTATAAGAGGCTTACCTCGACAGATAATAGTAAGTTGTCCGAATATCTAGAGAGAAAAGTAATTTGAGAGGGTCCTTATCCAATAAACAGAAACATGGGCACTGTCAAATCACAAAATCACATACACTCACTTTCTCTTTGAGAGAGATGTTCTATTTACTTGAAACATTGTTCAAAAGGAGGAAGAAAAGACAGAGAGATTGGGGGAAGTGAAAATTTTGAAAACAAAAGAAATGAATAAAGAAATGAATAGAGAGTGACCTAAACGAAAAGAGAGATCAAACTAGGTATGGCTTGTGGGCTCCATTCATCAAGTACTTTGTTATTACAGAAAGTCTTTTTCTTTTCCTGTTTAATCTTTCTTTCTGTCCTGAATCTTCTGGTGAACAATGATTCCTGATAACAATCTTTCATTAATTTAGTCGAGATTCATAGTCACGTCCCCCGAACAGGATAACAAGTTTATCTTCTATGATTAAATAAACAGAGATCAAACGAAAGAGAGAAACAAGATCTTGCAGTTAAATTTGTTTGCTTTAAGAGTTGACAACGTAGAAACTTTGGCGTACTGATATCATTCTCATTATTATTTTTTAACTTTTATGTTGGCTTCTTCTTATTGTCTTCGACAAAAAACCACGTAGAACATTTGTTGTTGTAATTTAACTATTGTTTTAGCAATTCATATACAATTTTTGTGTTTCTATGAATGTTTACACTACAACTAGGATAAGTCCCACCAATGCAATTACTCTAGTCAAATATATAATACATAAATTATTTGTTAAACTTAGTCTGGTGGCTTATAATTCTAGTACCAAATATTAAACCTTTTTATAGAATAAAAAGGAAAGTTAGAATTTAGTTGATCGATTAAATCTTATTAATCCAAATATTGACAAAAAAACAACATGCTAGATTTGCTAAATATAAATTTTTAAATATTATAAGAGTGTGGTTATGTATTCGTATACATAATTTTTGACCATTTGTTAGGGGTCACATCATAGTTGTTAACAGTATGATTTAAAATAGGTATGATTTTGAAGAGTTGACAACAAACGAAACGTTGTAACGTGCAAGTTGTACACAAAAAGCCTTTACGTAAATGAATTGTTGCATGAATTAATTATCCATTATAAAAGGGTTATATTATAGGGCTTCATCAATAACAATATAAAATTAGATAGATGTATTATTACTAATGTCAAAGTTTACATTTATATTACTATTTTCCTGAACCTTGTAGTTACATTACAAAGAATAAATTTATTTGTTAATTTGCCTAATAACGGTCGAGTCAATTCAAATAGATAGTTCACACGTCCCGAATTACGGCACCAATAATATTTAAATACATTATTATAGTTCAGTTCGATTTTACTATTTTTTAATGTGTGGTTTATTTATTTGTTAAATTATAAACCATTCATACATTTGTAATGTACTTCACTATTCAAACCCCATGACAACAACTTTAGTTTATGTATTTTATTAGGACTAACGTAAACATTAAAATACAGGGGACGAATACATGCTGTTGAATGTTATGATATATTTGTCATTCGGATTAGTTCACGAAAAAATGCTTTAAGAAAATTAAGATGGTTACAATCTCTGATATATGTTTATCCGGGGAAAAAATGTAGGAAGCAAAGGGTTCCTTCACATATGTATATCTTGCAATTAGTATGAATTTATTTTCCAAAATCATATGATAAGAAAAGAAAGTAAACCAATTAATTAGATAAATCTATACTAATAAAAGCAAAGTTTTGAGATTTCTTAAGTCTTCTAACTCATCTTTCTCAAACTTCTATCTTCTTGCCACATCACTCTTATCTTATTGCCACATCAACTTTTGTTTTAGAAATTTTTTTATTTTTAATAAAAAAAATCAAAAGACAATTATTATTTACTTAATCACATTACTTACTATAATATGTACATTCAAAGGTCTCACATCAAATTAAGTTATATTATGTTGTAATCTATACTAAATCAATATATTGATTAGAAGTATAATATATCGTATCGTATGGCCAAAATTATTAGAATATTTATCTAAATTACCAAACAAAAAAGAATATGATTCTTTTGAAAAATATGGAAAAATATTTTTCTACTTAATAAACTATCCATAATCTGAATACCAATTAAAAATGACCAAACTGATAAATAATATTTTATGTAGTAAAACCTAAAATTACATATTATTTAAGAATAATCAAACTAACTAACTTATCAAAATACTGCAATTTAGTGGTCAAGATAAGAAACTATTTTATTATAAATGACTCAACTTATATATAATACTACTTAGGTTTGATGTTCTAGTAAAATAAAATTTTTTAAAAGATTGGTAGGCGTAGTAGTTGTTACTAATTTCAAGTGCTTTTTTCCAATTAGGTACTAATCATCTGTTTAATGACTAACAAAAAGCAGTCACTTCAATTAAAAATATAAATTAGAAAAAAATAAAAATAAACTATGTAAAATATAAAATAGAAAAAAATACAATATTTTCTACATCGATTAAAATTTATAAGTGTAGACATCTATCTACATGTCAGGAAATAAATAGTTCAATGGAGATATATTAAATGCCCTTGCACCTCAAAAACACACCTACACCTTCCATACAAATAATAACCAAACTTTGTTACCCTTTTACCCAGGAAGATTATAACAATGAAACACTAAAAAATAAAACTCCTGAAAATTTAAAAACACATTATTGGCCAAACTTGCAAATTCCATATCAAAGTGTCAATGTACAACTTCCTAGCTTCACGTCAAACTTTCATTGTCTCCCATATTATTCCGAACGACGTTGGCTTGAACGACGAGGCGTCCGGAATAAACAACCCCATATCTGATGACTGTGTAATTCTTTTCAAGGCTCAGAACACACATCCGAACAAATTATCCGATGAAGACGTGAAGAACGAGAAGCGCCCCCGTCTAGACAACTAAACCAGCTTATTCACCTCACATTACAAGTTGTTTCTTTGATTTAATTTAAAATCATTCTCAATGTTACAATTTTTTTCCATTTCCTGTCCCTCCATACTATTCATAAGTTCCATCTTATTTTCCCTTTTTTGGTTTAACATTGCACTTCTCTCTCGATCACATTTTTATAAAATTACTTCCACTCAATATTCATTACTATCAAAATGTTGTGTTTTGTTAAATACGCATACGTTAATAAAGTCATCCAAAGTTTATTGAATCTATCATGACACAAACCTACAAATGGCTTCATTAATCCAAGGTGTAGATAATGTATTGCTAAAGAGATTGAATGAAACAAAAGAATTTATTGTAAGGTAAGATGAATTATATTTTTCTTTTTTTTTACATATTTGAAAAACCTAAATTGAATATGAACCGAGTCAAAGAAAAAAGTTGAATAAGTTTCATTAAAATAAAATTTCTTTAGAATAAACAATTTTCATAATATATTATATAATCAATTAGCTTATATAGCATAATTTAGTTATTATATATTTGGAAAAAATACTAAAATTTAACCGTTTATTATATATCTAGATTTGTCATTCATAAATCAAAACTCTCTAATTACCTGAAATTGAATCTTCTTCTTTGTCCAATTCTTCATCTCTTTTTATTAACTAAGTCCATTTCGATTTTGTTAAAAAAATCTTTGAAAATAAAAGTTTTGTTTTACATTTTAAATATATTCATGGGCCAAATACTATATAATATGTAACTTAATCTTCGTTATTCGAATTCGAAAGACCTTTGAATGTCCATATTACACGTCGGTTGATTTACAGTGATGAAGTTGTTTAATCCTCTATTGAAACTATACATATTCACCACTTTTGAATGTCCATAGTTACTTTTTATTTTTATTTTTTATACCATCCAAAATAATTGGGTTGAATATCTTATATAAATGTCATTTTTCCGTTTAGTCACTCCACCTAATAATTCTGATATCTAGAATTTGTTTCCTTTCTCTTAATTTAGACAAACTATAAAAGGATTTGAGGTTATTGTATCTTATCGATCTAATTATTCGAAAAGAATAATATCTTATGCAATTTGGATATTTTAATGACATAATTTTATAAATAAATACTACTTCATAAAAAATATATTCTTAAATTGTTCTTCAGATAATATTATAAGTATAGTCTTCAAATAATTTCACACATGTACTTTTGATCTTTAAATAATAAATAAAACTAGACCAGAATCTTGATTGAAGTCTGCTTCATAATTATAACTCATAACTGAAAATTGCACTATTTGCCTTCAAACATTCAAAGGACGAGATGCCATTAATAATCTAGCCTGCAACCACATCTTCCACCATGATTGCATAATAAATTGGCTTAACGCAAATAATAATAAAATTATTATAGGGCAACATATCTTTAATTTTTCCATTCCAAATAATAATAAAAATTATCCATTTCTGATGCACATACGTTTCATTTCAGAAATACAACGCAAATCACAAAATTTGACAAGTTACCCAACAAATAAAAACCGGGCGTACCCCGGTTAATCCCCTAGTAAATTTAAAACTTTGGTTTGTAATTAGTATTAGTCGTGTACACGACCAGTCATCCCCCACGTGTCCTCACGTGATCTCAAACGTACGGTCCTGATTCCCTCATCGCTTCGTTTTCACACGTTTCATCCATTGCCTTCAGATTAGCCTCTCTCCAATCCTCCCACTGTTTTTCTTTTCTTGACACTTTTGAAGACTTTTTTTCGCACAATGGGTCTAATAATTTTGATTTCCAAAGATTTTTTTTTTACTCATTAGAGTTTTTTATTGTTCTGGAAATTTCAATTCTCATATGACCCGACCATATCAGTATTTGTAGAATTGTTTTTCCTTGGTCCAAACAACTTCTTTCCTTAGTTTCATGTTGCCTTTTATACCTTATAAATAGTTATTATTTGACAAATATCTTCAATGCTCGGAAGATGAGTATGTTATATATGGAGACTTACTTTACGAAAATATTTGTAAGTTTTAATGAATATGCATGGTTAAAAGTTGAATCTGAATGATAACAAATTGATAAGATTAATACATATGAGTTGAACACATGTTTTTTTAGTACATGCACAAAAATCGAATAGCCAAATTACGGAAAAGAGCAATTATTAAAGTTAAATGTGTAGATGGTAGAAAAATACAAAAGAAAACCTCCAATCTGTACAATGTACCTTATGATATATATCCAACATGATTGACTTTTTGGCAATTACTGTATAAAATAAAAATGGAATTTTAATTTTATGAACAATGTAATTACGTTGTCGTACCACGGATTAATTGCATAGAGCAAAACAAAGGTGTGAACTTTAATCAATTTTTCAAAGTGGCTTGGTGGCTGCTCAGAGAGTTCAGAAACTTTACAATTGTCATTAATCATTAGTCCAGCCTCAACCATTCATATTTAATTGTAAAAATATGTTATTTTGAATATATATTTTCTATTTATTAATTCCCAAATAAAATGTTAAGAGATGCATGGTTACTTCTTGTTCTACCATTACAAAACATATTTGATTGATTAGATGGTTTCATTTGTTTTGTTGCTGTTGCTCCAACAAGGAAGGAGATACTCAAAATGGGTATCTTACCATTTTAATAATCATATTTTAACATAAATTTAAATTTGAATATTTTAAATAAATTTTAAACCAATGAAAACATGACAAATTTAGAGACTCTATCTTTAGAGGTTCTTAAAATCCTTAAATAAGAACCTCAACTTATTCTCTTTCATACTTTTCTATTTTTTTAATATTTTAAAATTTTAAGAAACCCCTTAAGAACTTACCATTGGAGGTGGTCTAACACACCTAATTATATTTTCTTTTGTCGTCACTATAAATCTAGTTTAAAAAACACTGAAGTCGTTTCACAAAAAATCCCACTAAAAAATCATGTTTTTGACATATAACCTATAAAATGTGTGTTAACGTGGTATTTCATTTCGACCACCCTAATACCATTTTAACTCCTAATTAAAGACTAATCATAAACTAAATTATAAACAAATTGCATTCAATTTCGATTTCTCCTTTTTTGGAGCTTAGGTCTCTCCTTTTGAATTATTTTCACTCTTTCACTCTTTCAGTTGGAACTGTTTTACCGAGATTATTTTCATTTATCGTTGGATTCGAAATTTTCTATTTTGTTTCTTTACTCTTAAAATCATTCTTTCCTTACTTCTACGACAAACAATTAATTCTGTCAAAGAAATTATAAAGTACAAAACCTATTCCGCCGTCTAGGGTGCAATCTTTATTGCCGTTTCTCCTTTGTGATCAAGCTTTCTCTGTTAGCTTGTTTTACCTTTCGAGAAATATATCCAGATTGCTGTGTTTTACCAAGAGATGTCTTTTGTGTTAAACCAAGCTCTTCAGAAGATGTCAATTGAGGAAGATGTCAATCCAGGATGTTTAGACTCTGGTTTATGGACCTACAACGGTTGGACTATAGTTGTGGAAAGTTAGGTGGAGAAGCCGCCTGAAGATTATCTACAGTTTCTACCTATCTGGGTTCGAATGAGAAAGATTCTGTAAAATTATGGGGTTTCCCCAACTCAAAACCAATTGGCAATGAGTGGATTGGCCCAGGTCCCATATATACTAGAGTTAATTCCACATCTTTAGCGATGTGGGACATTCTCACACTCCCCGTCGAGACAATGGTCCGTCTAACCATTAGTCTTGACAATTCAATTTCGGGTTAGATTAATCGGGCCTCTTTTATGGGCCGGATCGGTTCGGGTGGAGCAGTGTGAGTTCAGGCTCTGATACCATGTAGAATTATGAGCTTCCAACTCAAACCAATTGGCAATGAGTGGATTGACCCAAGTCCTATATATACCCGAGTTAATTCCACATCCTTAGCGAGGTGGGACATTCTCAGACTCCCCCTCGAGACAATGGTCCGTTTAACAATTAGTCTCGACAATTCAAGTTCAAGTTAGATTAATCGGACCTCTTTTCTGGGCCGGATCGGTTCGGGTGGAGCAGTGTGAGATCAGACTCTGATACCATGTAGAATTATGGGCTTCCAACTCAAAACCAATTGGCAATGAGTGGATTGGACCAAGTCCCATATATACTAGAGTTAATTCCACATCCTTAGCGATGTGGGGCATTCTCACATATTCCACTAGACTGTTATGATAAAGATGTAGTGTTGGAGATCACATGGTCTTTGGGCAGAGCTTTGGAATTGACATTCGATCTGCTAAAACCTCAGAGTAGAGGATATATACGAGTGAGAATTCTCTATGATACCTTGAATCCATTGAAGAACGCAAGGGAGTTTGAACTACCTTCTGGAGATAAAATGATTATTGGTCTTGAGTATGAAGGAGTTCGTAAGAGATGTTTTATGTGTCAAAGAATGACACACGATAAGTCGAGATGCTCTATCTCTCCTTAAACCAACATATCTCTGCTACGGTGGGGAGGGGAATCAGAACTCGTTTCAAGAGTTTGAAAACAACATTTTACTATCAAATAAATCTAATGTAATTTTAATCGTAGTACTACAATAAGGTGCCAATCCATTGAACAAACAACTAGCAATTAGAACATATTTCACTTATCTAATCCAAGCCAAATTAACCAGTTTCTATCAGTCAACACAATTTAAATTTGACAATAGATATAAAGAAAAACATAATAAAAACAGAGCATAAGCAAAACAAAGTAATTGTAACAAAAATAAAGAAGACTTATAACAATAAACTATTAAAGAGGTGGGTTCTTGAGAAGTATGATCAATTATCAAACTTCACTAGGGGATCCAGAACTTGCTTAACAACTTATATATATGACCTCTAGACAAGGAATCAAACCAGTCACATTTATTCTCATGAAATGAGATTCAGCCTAAACTACAATCAGACTTAACTCTCATCAACGATTAGTAGACCAAGATACATTAAGATCTAACCTAGAACAGTCTAATAACACCTTAGACATTAAATCTCTTGGGCTAGGAGTGATTATCTCAAGTTTAAGCTTAGTCAAACATTTTCACAAACACCTTGTGGGTGGGAAATAGCTAATCTCATATTTCAATAGATCAAAGAGAAATAAGTATTAAGAACACCTAAACTGAAGAAATCTAAGCATGAACAACCTTAAGCAAACTTGAAAACTCCTAGATCTAAACTAATCTAGCTCATTTCCTTAAGAACCCTATTAGATCTACTCAATATTCATCTCAAAATTCACAAACCCAAAAAAACAAAAAGCTTAACATCATAAGAAAGATAAGAATGAGATAAACAAGATTGATTAGAGACAAAATTCAAATAAGCAAAAGATCACAAGAGATCAAGCATTCAAGATCTGGAAATTAGGAGTAAAAGAGAGAAAAACTTTCTTAATATTTACCAAAAGAGGAATAAAAACATGGATAAAGTTTCTTAATGACTTATGAGGGTATTTATACCCTTTTCATTGAACCCTAAAAATTGAACGCATGAAAAAAAGTCAACAAATATGGGGAAGTCATGCACTAGATCATGTGGTGATCGAGTGTCTTCTTTTTTGCTTAATCAGCTTCCACATGTTCCAATTGTTGTTCCTAAGCTGGTAGTTTCATCCTTATGCATGCAATACAAATGAAAAATATGGAAATGAAGGTACTTGGACTCTAAAATAGACAAAAATGCTATGATCAGTATGCAAAAATACTAAATGAAACGCCTTTAATGACCTAAAATACATACATATCATAGTTACAACATCCTCTAAGTAAGGATGACCCACTGTGTGGTTCTCTAACCATAGATCCAAACACTAGGAAACCGAAGATTGCTGATGAGGTGTTGGATGTGTTGAGAAATTCCTTATCGGTTCAAGACCCTATAGAGAAACAAGCTTGACTGATAAGGGTTATACATGTTGTATGGAAGCTCGACTCGGATAAGGAATGACAAGCTCTAGCTCTACGGCTAGAATCCCATGTTCCTATCACATCCGATCTTGATAAGAGTAAAGACCTGGTTTTTAACTTTTCTAGAAGAGCCGAAAAATAATGTGGGTGGTGAAAATCTGCTAGCTGCATCTTCGAGAGCATATGGAAATCATCAACTATTGTTAAGTGCTGCAACTGTAGACGATAAAGAATTTGCACTGCATGTGGCTTTTGAATCTCACCCTACAGTTTTCTGAGCTGGCTCTCTAGGTGCTAGCTCATCCGAGGTAAAGACTTAATTTCTTACTCATCGTAAGAGGCCGAATAAATTGAAGAGACATCAATAATACAGGAAGAAAGCGATGCAATGTAGAGTAAAGAAACATGATAATGAAGAAGCTGACATGCCTCCAAAAAGAAATGTCTGTGAATAAGCTAAAAGAGTTATCGAATAAAGGTGCCAAAATGATCAAATTTTACGGTGGTTATAGTAGCGGATATGTCAAAATATCAATGAGCATATGGAGTTGGAATTGTCAAGGTTTGGGGAACGACTTGACAATTTACATTCTACGGGAGACGAGACTTACTCAATTCTCGGATATCATGTTCCTCATGGAGACCAAAAACTTTAAAACCTTTGTTTAATATTTATGTAGATACCTTGGTTATGATAACTCATATATCATTGAACTGGAAGGACTTAGTGCTGGCTAGGCATTATTTTGGAAAATCTCCTTCCAAATTGATGTATTATAAGCTAATGAAATAATATCAATGTAAAAGTGAAGGTTGGCAATGTCTGTTTTTTTATTTCGTTCGTTTATGGGGAACCATCAAGGCATCTCTGTCAAGCTTTTTGGGACAAAGTAACTGAGATTGGAAGTGGTAAAGAGGATGCATGGCTAGTGATTGGGGACTTTAATGAACTTATCTCAAGCTTAGAGAAGCTAGGTGGCCCTCCCAAATATGAATCCTTCCTTTTCTCTTTCAGGAATATGATTGCACATAATAGCCCAAAGGAAGTGGTATGTTCCGATACTAAGTTTTCTTGGGCTGGGTGTTCGAAATGGCATTTACACATAGTGTTGTTTGGATCATTTTTTGCAATGCTGGTTGGTTCACTATGTTTGCTCTGTCACAAGAAAAATTCTTAGAGAGAATATATTCGGAAAATCAACGTGTTTTGCTAAGCTTAGCAATTGTTTAGATGCATTCCTGTGGACATTTCTTATATGATAAAAGATGGTTGAAGAAATTGGGCTATAAATAGATTATAAGCAAAGTTTGGCAAGATGAGGATGAGTCCACACCAAAAGTTATCTTTGGGAAGATTTCTGCCTGTCGTAAGCCATTTATATATGGAATCATGGTTCAACTTTGAACTTGAAAACAAGATTAAACGAACTTAAGGATTTATTAGAGATTGAAGAAACAAGGCCTTTCCCCAATAGCTCTTTGATTCGTAATATTCAGGGCAAAAATTGCCCATACTTATCTTATCGTGAAGAAGAACTATACTGGCGCCAGAAAAGTAGAGAGCACTGGTTACAAGACAGAGATTATAACTACAAAATTTTCCATTGATGTGTGAAGAATAAACATGTTCAGAACTCTATCATAGTTTTGGAGAATCTAGATGGGGTTTTGCAGTTTTTTGAGGGATCAAAAGAAAATATTGCGGTTAAATACTTTGAGATTTTATTTACTTATGCGGTATGAGATAATAATTTCAGCTTTATTGATGACTTATTGCCTAACGTAACTAGAGATATGAATTATGATTTGATCCACCTAGTAACAAATGTAGAGATAAAGGTTGTGACATTCAACATTCAAGGGAATAAGACTCTGGGAATAGATGGTATGTCGGGTATCATTTTTTCCATAATCATTGGGATACTATTGGTACTCAGGTCATTAAGGAAGTACAAGGTTTCTTTGAAAACAAAATGTCTTCCAAGAAGTTGGAATTTTACATCATATGTACCTTATCCCAAATACTTCAATTCCGACCAAGATGATTGATCTCCGCCTTATAAGTCTATGTTCGGTTTGCTACAAGATTGTATCTCGAATCATGATTAAGTGACTGAAGAAGTGGCTGCATGATATCGTGCCAGAAATGCAAGGTGGGTTCATTGCTGATAGGCTCATTTCGGATAACATCTTAGTGGGCCATGAAATGATTTATGGTTTGAAGAAAAATATAAAGTGTTCATCACAGTTTATGGCCGTCAAGATAAATATGTCAAATATGTACAATTGGGTATAATGAATTTTTTTAGAAAGCCTTTTCAGGGTCATGGAATGTATCACATTCGTGACTTATTTTGCTTTACTGAATGGCAACACTCACATATATAGCCAACCAGGACATGGCCTTCGTCAATACGATCCTCTTTCTCCATTTATTTTTATCTTAAGCGCTGAGGCATCAATTCACACTATGAAGTCCTCTGAGACAACATGGAGAACTAGTATTCGATGACGATATCTTATTCTTGTGTAAAGCTAGCAAACGAGTTGCTCTGTTGTCTTAAACTCTATGTCGAAACTTCTGGACAAGAGATTAACCTACAAAAAAATTGCGATCAAATTTAGTGATAAGATAGATCCAGTAATGCAACGTCTTCTCGGTCTTTACACGAGTATTACTTAGGAAGGAGGTGCTGAAAAATACTTAGCTCTCCCTAAATGTTTTAGTGATTCCAAAAAAGATATGTTGGCGTATATCACATATAAGTTGAAGTTTTGGCTCAGCACCTAGTATAATAAAACGTTGTCTCTCCGAGGAAAGGAAACCCTTATAAAATATGTTTGCTTAACTATTCCAGTGTACACTATGTCCTGCTTTAAACTCTCCAAGTTTCAATGTATGAATTTAACAAGTGCGCTTAGTAACTTTTGGTGGAATTGTAAAAAAGACAAGAAGAAGATTCATTGGATCACGTGGCAGAAGTTATGCAAGTCGAAGGAAGAGGGATGTGTTGGGTTTCGAGACATTGCAGATTTTAACCAAGGCCTCCTTGCTAAACAAGCTTGGGGCCTATTATCAGACTCCACATCACTTCTTAGTAAGGTATATAAGGCTAGATATTATAAGTCAAATGATTTCCTGGAAGCGACTATGGGTCAACGACCTTCATATGCTTGGCAGAGCATTTTTTTGGAAGAGATCTGTTGGAGAAAGGCATGTTAAAGTCGATTAGTAATGGTGCTACAACCAGTGTGTGGTTGAAGATGGGTAGATTTGGCCATTTCACAAAGGATGGAAAATACTTTGGTAAAAGTATATGTCAATTCATGGCTTAGCTTAATGCAGAAAATTCAGTCCATCTGATATGTATGTATTTTCACTAGTTTTAGGTGTCTCATTTGGTTCATTTTGCATACATATTTGTAGCATTTGTATCATGTTTGAATCTTTTTCTCTGCATTTTCATAACATACGTTTGCATTTGGAGTTGGTTTCAGGAACATTTGAAGATGGAAAATAACAATGAGACTTGAGAAGAAAGTACATTCTGAAACCGAATAAAGCAAAGGATGGGAAAATCAAGCACATCTCCACCACTCTTGCTCGAGTCAATGGTCGAGTTGATCTCGCTGATGCATTTTATCCACTCCTGCTCGAGTCAGTGGTCGAATTGATTCCACTCTGACTGACAGGTCGAGTTGACATAACATAACCAACTCGATGTGACCACTCGAGTCATTGGTCGAGTCCACCACCACACTCGAGTTATGAGTCAAGTTCTCTTTCCCACTAGAGTCTTTGGTAGAGTAAAGTTAGATGTTTCTTCATATCAGTTAGGTTGTTAAATGCATGTGATGATAGGGTCTGCTGATAGCTTTGTTGAGTTCGTTTACCATGTTCTGTAATTCTACTGTCTAGAGATTCGCTCTGTTTTAGTTATGTTAAGCAACTCAGTAGATTTGAGTGATCCACTAGTCCATGACTCCCACTGCTCAGGAACCCACTTTCTCATTCGTTTGATTTGTATTATGCCTCACTTTATTCTTTATTTTCACTGTAAATTTGCTATGTTTTTTTTTCTAATCCTAATATATATTTCTCTTTTGCTCAATTGATGTGTCACTCTTGCTTAAACTGCTTGTTTAGGTTGATAAATAACTAAACTGTTATTGATTAGCTTGACTTATATTATTATGATATTGTCTTAATTGTTAACTTTACACCCATTTGAATTGACACCTTTTTTCCTACATGACATCTTAATACATTAGGATTTGCTTCAGTGAGTAAAAATCATATTATCATCATCTGGAAGTGTTGCAGCAAAATAAACTAAAAGGAAGAATTTGGGAAAATTAAAAAATTTCTGAAGATCAAGCTCTTTATTTGAAGAGCATCATCGAATGCACTTGCAGTAGCAGACTGTCTCCAAACTAGAGGAACTTATGTGAACCCGATTTGCTCGGTTTGTCGTGAAGGTATGGAATCTATTTAACATTTGTTGTTTGAATGTGTATTTGATAGACAAGTCTGGAGCTCTATAGGATGTCGTCTTCTTCCACAAGGTGTTGCTAACTCGGTTCTGAATTATCTACTCCAATTCATGGACCAATTATCCTGTCTCACTCTGGATAGCTCCATTAGAATGGTTCTCCTTTGGATTGTCTGGGAGATTCGGAAACAACGTAACCAAAAAATCTTTACTGGTAAAGATCAGTTGGCTGCTGTTTTAGTTGCTTCGGCTTTGGGAGAAGCGGAAGAATGAAAATTGGAACATTTACAAGACA
>JAKUCM010008672.1:0-23361 GCA_023374145.1 Lepidium sativum | reverse complement strand
GATAAAGTGTGGATGCGTTTCCGATGGTCTAGGTAATGATCCGTCAACAAAAGCGAGCTTATTCTTCGCATCTAAAGCTATCGAGATAGCAACATTCCACGTACTGTAATTGCTACCATCGAGTGTTTCACTTATTATCGAGGTACCTGGATTGTCCGAGCTCGTCAAGAAATACGGAGAGAATTGAATCCCGTCAAAATCGAATCCATTTTGGGAAGTTTGGTTAATAGCTGTCTCTTGCGTTGTTACGGAGAAAGAATGATTGGGATTTGAGGTGTGATTCTGGTTCTCTTCGGGGGAGTTCTTGTTGATTGAAGTTTGATTCAGCTCTAAATCTTCTGCGATTGAGGAGCGTACTCTTCTTCTCTTGTTCGAAGATCTTCCAGCAACAAGTCTTTTAGTTCTCCGAGCTGGAATCATCGCGAAATCGAGGGAAGTGAAGAAAGAGATACAAAGAATCGGGAAGAAAAGTGACCAAGAGTGCGTCGGCGGAATGACTGAAGAAGACAAAGAAGAACGATATGGCGGAGGAAGATCACGCCGGAGTTTCTTTGCAAATGAAAATTCTCCCGAGGAAGAAGAAGGACCTGAAGTCGTTGAATTTCAGTTTCAACGGCTCTGATACCATATCAATGTAAAAAGATTGAAAGGAAGAAAAGAATCTGTGTATTCAATCTTACTTGAATCAATGTATTGATACATGTATTTATACAACAATGTGAACCAACTAAACCGATTAATAACCAAAGATTAACAGAATATTAAACCGGTCTTGATCTTTAAACCAATAAGAGTTTTCATCCCCATTGATCCCAGCGTCGTTCTTCTCGACATTGCTTTCGTCCAGGAAGATCCTACTCGCGGTAATTCCTTGTTTTCATTTTCCCTGGAAGATAAGCTTAGAATGTCACTTATTAATTCTTCTAGGAAAAATGAAATCAATCAGGGTTTTTACTGGGAACGAGGCAGACTCTTTTAGAGACTAAAGATGGTGGAAACACTTGGGCTCCACGTTCAATCCCTTCAGCTGAAGAGGAAGATTTCAATTACAGGTTCAATTCAATTAGCTTAAAAGGCAAAGAAAGATGGATCACTGAAAAGCCTGCAATCTTATTATATACTGCTGATTGTGGAGAGAATTGGGATAGAGGCGACAGGAGAAAAAAGCGCAGAGATGGTTACCGATGAAGGTGCTATATATGTTACTTCCAACAAGGATATAACTTGAAAGCTGCTATTCAGGAAACTGTTTCAGCTACCTTGAACAGGTTCATTACCTTACCTTTTGGTTTGTATTGATGGCAAAACCATCCAAGTAGTCATGGAAGTTGAATTAGCATTGTGTTTCTCTTCCATATTCAATAGAGTTATAGTATAGACTTTGATTTAGTCATCTTAATGGTCTTGCAGAACAGTGTCCAGTGGAATCAGTGGTTCTAATTACTACACTGGAACCTTTAGTGTTATTATTGTGCATTGCTCAGATTATCGAACTACTCGGAGTTGTTTCCTTATTCACTTGTAACTCGTGGATTGTTCTTAAGCAGGTGCAAATCGTTTCTATACTTTATGCTCTAAGGAATTTCTAGATCTCGGTGGCGGTGGACGATTTGCTCTCTATCTAGACAATGAGCTGTAAAATTTCCCACCAAAACTCTTAAAATTCTATTTCCACTTCCATCATATTGCAACAAAACAACAAACTCTTAAATCCTCTGTGTTCATTTTAGGCTAAGTGGATCAAGTGCTCACTCAGAGACATATGGAAACTCTTGTCTTGCAGACTCTCAGTACTTCGATGTTAAGGAAGTGGAGGTAATTAATTTTATTCCTCTCCTTTAGAAAGACAAAAACTAACCGTTGTAAATTCGTAATTTGTGTTTCAACTTTTGACTGAAACAAACACAATGTTGACTATACAGCTATGGGGATTTGTCTATGGCTCAAAGTATGATGAGATTTTAGCTCTCAGCTAAACAATGAAGCCATGTATCTGCAGGGTGCAATGTAACATTTGACAAGGTTCAATGTCAAATGTTTGTGCCATTTTGTTTTAACATTTGTAGATTATAAATTCACGATCTGTTTTGTTGTAACATTTGACACATTTGTGACATTTGCAAAGACTAACATTTGTAACATTTTACATTGAAAAAAAAAAATTAAGAACCCTACGTGGGATTTTACCATTGGAACCCCACAAATTTAAGAAAAAGTTTTTAATCTATTATTTGTATTAAAAATAATTTAAGAACTTCACTAGAGGTTCTTATTGATGGAGGTTCTCTTAGACTCTTTATTTGACTTGGGACGCTTTTGTCTCTGCCTCTCGCGACTTGCGCTCTCTTTCCTCTTACTGTGCCCAGAGTTCTCTGTTGCAGTCTCCAATAATGGCGTTTTCTAAGTCACTTTTCTTTCTTTTCCTCGTAACGTTCCTAATTTGTTGTTAGTCTTCTTCAACTAATGGAAATGAATAACGTTTTACTTGTTCACAGAACAATGGTTGTAATGGGCATCAAGACCATTTGTCCGACGAACTCAAATACGCTGTCTCTGCTCTTTGTACGTCTAAAATCTCTTGGACCTTTTTCAAATTTTCTTCAACTGTCTACATCTTATCGGAAAAGTATGCAATATACTAGCTTTCGTGTCGATGCAATGCTTTAGTCTTTTGGGAACTTTTTTGTCTACGATTAGCTAGATTTCTGGGAACTTCTTCTATCTCTTAAAATTAACTAAAGCGTATATGAGAATAGTATTTTTGATTTGTTGCATTGCTTTGGAGAATTCTGGAAAAATGAGTAACGGTTCATTGTATTTCATATGAGCTTGTGATTCTTTCTGTGTTTGGTTTCTAAGAAAATGGTCGAGATTCGATTTTTTAACCTTTTTGGAAATTAGAGACGTTTAGATTTTGTTCAGGTTCTGTTCTGTTTCTGGAAACTACTTGTAACGTATTCATTGTTCTTTCCAAAAAGTACGGTCTTAACAACTTCTCAGCTGATTTACAGCTATTCTAATGGAGTCTCTAATCGAAATTCTTAGTAATTAATTAAATCAAAAGTATCTTTAAATTAGTAGAACCCGTTCTTAATACAGATATTTAAGACCATCACTATTGGTGAGGTTCTTAATTTAAGATTTTAAGGTTATAAAATACTATTATTTTTATAAGAATTTACTTTTTGTTTAAATTTTATTTATTTTAGCTAAATTGTTCAATCAAGTATCAACACATGTCAAATGGAGTTTTTTTATTTATTTTAGAAACCAAGACTCTAAGAGCACCTCCATTGAGAATTTCTTAAGTATTATTTAATTATAATTAAATTAAAAATAGTGGTTTATGTGTAGAACCGTCTCTAATTAAAGAGATTTTTGAGACGGTTTCTAATTGAAGATTCAGAAAATTTGCTTCAATCTCTGAAAGACTCTCTTATGGCAGCCACCACGAGAAGGTTGCTTCACTGTGTGTCTAAGACCGCCT
The DNA here is from genome assembly GCA_023374145.1 of Lepidium sativum. NCBI lineage: Eukaryota > Viridiplantae > Streptophyta > Magnoliopsida > Brassicales > Brassicaceae > Lepidium > Lepidium sativum. The sequence goes on along the minus strand of JAKUCM010008672.1, from coordinate 19,874 downwards.
GAGCACGACGGAGCTATGGCGGTTTGCCACAATCAAACTCTAAATCTCCCCCGTTTTCTTCTCATTGGTTGATGGAATTGGAATCTGAATTCAGTGCCCACAAGTAAAGTCTCTGTCTTTTCGTTTATTACTTAACTTTTCTCTCCGATTTTGATGAATTTATTACTGAAAAGTCATAACTTTTCTCATGATCTACATAACTAAGAATATGTTAAAGGAGCGATGATCTTTGGTTTATATATTTCGTATCCACTTTTATGATTACCTTGATTCAAAAGTCCAATGAGTCAAATGATTGTTAGTTACTATTTGAGATCCATGATGAAACATGATTATCTTTTATTGTAACTGTTCATATCCAGTCTCAGAGACTTATGGTTGGATCTTTTGGTTCAAAATATGGAAAATTTTAAACTAATTAGCTTTAGTCTGTAAAATTTTCTTCTATGTGTCCAAAATCCAGTTACCATCCTGTTCCGGTTGTGTTTTCTCGTGCTAATGGCTCAACTATATGGGATCCTGAAGGTAGTTAATCAGGCATTAAAATTCCAATACTGCCTCACCATATGCGGAAAGTTTCATACTTGTTAAATCCGTTCTTTGTGTTTCAATGTGAAGTAAATGTAAAATCAATATTTGATTTTGTAAATCGATGCAGGGAAATTGTCATCCTAAGATTGTTAAGGCATTGCAGGACCAAGTGGAGAAACTCACTTTAAGTCCAAGAGCGTTTTATAATGATAAATTCCCAATATTTGCAGATGAAGTACAAAGTGGTCTAGCAAAATCTGGGAAGATGTTAGCCTGTGATTGGGAAGAAATTCATCCTGACATGGTGGTATGTTCTTTAACATTTTATAAGCCCTTTATTCGCTTTCTTAATGATTTGCATATGCCTTATGTAGATTATATACCAAAATTGAATCTGTTTCTTAATAGATACTTGGGAAGGCATTAGATGGAGGAGGAATTCTAGTAAGTGTAGTGCTTGCTGATAAAGATGTGATGCTTCATATCAGACATGGCCAACATGGAAGGTTTGCATTAATGTTACTTGGCTCGCTTATCGTGTTAACCAGAACTAGCATTGAAGAACTAACATTTGGTAGTCTGATTGTTATAAAGCTTCTTCCTTTCTTTCTGTTCTTGTATTTTGTTTGTCAAAACCAGCACATTTGGTGGGAACCCTTTAGCTAGTGCTGTTGCTAGGGCTTCTTTTGATGTTATCAAGGAAGAAAAACTTGTCGAAACGTAGCCATTTTGCATTCTAAAGAGATCCAGGTTCTTTAGATTGAATTGTTTAGTTGTTGATTTGGTTTGAATCTATAGATCAGCAAGTCTTGGGGAGGAACTGAGGATTGAATTGAGTGAAATTAAGAAACAGTTTCCTAGTTACATAAAGGAAGTACGAGGAAGAGGACTATTCAATGCAGTTGAGTTCAATAGTGAAAGCTTATCTCCAGCAGCTTATGATATATGTTTGAGCTTGAAGGAAAGAGGAGTCTTGGCCCAATTTTAAAGAACTCTTTTGTGTAGGGTTCTACCATTGGAACCCCACAAAACTTAAGAACTGATTAATTGTAATATAAAAATGTTAAGAACCCCTCTCAATTATCTTTCTTACTTTTCTAATTTTTTTTTATTTTTTTTAATGTTTAGAAACCCACTTAAAACCTCCATTGGAGGTGCTCTAAAAGATATTAAGAATCGTGGCCTGTTGAAGCGTGATTGGCTATTGTGTTTTACAGAATTAAAAAAATTCTCATGAACTGGCTCTCCGAAAATGCTGAGGATTTATGAGTCGGTTCGCTTCTTCTTGGAAGCAGGAGTTCATCACTCATGGATGGCATTCTGGATCGTGGAGCTTTGTAGCTTAGAGAAACACTAATTGGGTCCAATTGGTTGCACGTAATTCTTGTCCCAACTATTGGTGGTTTGATGGTGAGTGTCCTCTATCAGTTTTGAGAAGCTGCCAGAGATTCCGAAACAGATTATGCGACCAGTGATTCTAACCTCGATCGCGTAAAGGCCGTGTTGTGTCATGCCCTTAAGGCTGTTGCTGCATGTGTGACCAGAGGGTCCTAGTGCTGAAATTGGAGCGTCAATCGCAAAAGGAGTCAATTCTCTGTTCAATAAAAGTTTTTGGAAGACGGGATTCTCACTTGTTGTTGTTGGCTCAACGTCTGGAAACTCCTCTGGTTTGTTCATCTTCTATCGAATAACATGATAGTTGCTTCTATGTTTCTTGCTTTAATTCGAATTGCATTTGGTTTTCTTATGAGTTAGTAGTTAAGAAGACTTAAATAGCAACTAATTTAAAGCAGATGAGTGGGAAATAATCGTGCTTTGTGTAATATTGTTCTCCTAACATGGTGATGAGATCTTGATCTCATATGAAAGACAAAGAAGTAGACAAAAATTTGCTCTCAATTTTACAGTTGTATCATTTACAGATTGATTCTGACAACCAAGAAACTTTTACTGATGCATCAACCTTGATAATAACATTAAGAGTGAAGAAACCTCACAAAACTTGTTGCTTCTGAGGAGATGGAACATAACATTGCTCAGATTCTCGACAAGATTGAGAGCTTCACATGAACTGTAAGCTCTGATCATTTCCCTGAATTTAACTATAAGTTTATAAAGATATTTGATATGGTTAAGTGTTTAAGTTTTTTGTAATTCAGACAAAAATTCATTTTTAAGTTTTGAATTTCTTGGTAACAACATATAACAATGTGTTTTAAAATGTGATTTGAACAGATTGGTGTGGAGGGTGAAGCTATGAATCTTCATACGGAGAGTTATTATGTGAGATGGAATCAAAAATCATTTGTGGTTAAGAACCACTGACCTGGTATAAGGTAAAGAGTTAAACACAAAGATTGTGTACAAAGAAAATGAGATGTGAGCCAATGAAAAACACATTCTCTTGCTTTGTTTGTTGGAGTCTACGTTTGCTAGTAGTACATATTTTTAGCATTACAATTGTATCATTGTACAATTGTATCATTTTAGTATTCCAATTTCTCAATCAACCATTTTTTATATAAGAATCTCTAATGAGATTCTATCATTGAAAAAAGAAAAAAACAAAACTCAATAATAAAGTTTTTAACAAGTACAAAATTATAATTTACATTAAAAATAGTTAAGGACTCAGAAATTTTTATGATTGGAGATGGTATTATATCTTACACTCTCGATTTGGTTGCTAATACTTGGAGGTTTCGTGTTTCTTTCTCTGTGTGTTATTAATAGAATCAATTATCAAAGGAAAAAAACCAAGACATGATTATGTTTTTTTTTTTGGAAGAATAGCAAATAAAGGATTTATCTATACCTTATTTCAGTTGATGTAACATTTATTTGCCAAGACCATTATACTCTGATGGATACTACTTAAATAATAAGTTAAATTAATATTTATATATTTTGTTGACCAATAAGATTGAATTGATCTGAGCTGATATATATATATATATATATTTTATTTATTTATTTTTAATTCAATTAATCATATATATAATTCTTGTTTGACTTTTTTTGTGATATTTATTTTGTAAATTTAGATTTGATTTGTTGTTGTTGTTGTTAAAAACGTATTTTAGATCATTCCATGAACTACAACCTTAACTAAATTAGTTTTTTTACTCTATTTGGTGAAAGTTTTTAGATTGAATTTTTTTCTTTAAAATAACTTATTTTTAATCATTCAATGTACTATAACATTGTGATAGTTTATAGTAAATTATAGATATTAAGTATTTTAGTTTAAAAAGACTTATTTTAAGACATTTCAAGAACTAGAACATTGACTAAATCAAATTTTGACTTTGTTTTGTGAATATTTTTAGTAATTTTAAGATTTTAATTGAAAACCCAAGTCATAAAATTGAGAACATTTCACACATGGCTAAGAAAATGATGGAAAGAGTCCGGAAACTCTATAGAGAAACACTTTTATATTTTGTTTCTTGAACACATATCTAGAAACTGTGGCAAAAAAGAAAAAAGAAAAAAAACACATATCTAGAGTACGATACGAAATATCACGAAACTAATAATATTTGAGAACAACCAAATAACACGAGACTCTAGAAAAGATCCTTAACGAACCCAAAACTATATATTGTTATATACAAAAAAGTTGATGTGTAGTTGTATGTATATCTTTGAAGAGATTGAATTCACGTTCCGGTGTCCATAAAAATTCACTTTTGTCATTGATATTTAGTGTATACTCTTGGAAATACCCATTATAGGTAATCACTAATACCGTAGCTCATGCTGCAAGGAGTCAATTTTAGATGGAAACTAAAACACTGATGTGGAGTATTCCATACTTATATGAGATAATAAAATAGCAATCATTTGTAGACTAAAATCAGATTAGACTTACTATAAATTACATAAGCTTAATTAGCCCATCTCAAAGTTCATATTTTACATCATACCCACAATTAATTTAGATTTTTGTTTTGAAAGTTGGTCAAGAATTACGAAAGTTTATCTTTCACTTGATATAGGAATGTTTGATAGCTCACAAATGAGTCAGAAGGAGATCAAGATATATGGAGTTATGGAATCATGCACCACATGCATAGGTGGAAATGAGATAAGAACAAAAAGTAGCTCATAAGTATGTTAAGTTTAAAATAATAACCGCCGACTATATGGTGTAGCATGTTTGGTGAAGCCAAAAATATAATTTATATCTCTACATTAAATGGGATGCATTACTCGGAAAATTGTCATCTTATTGACATGTGGGGTTCAATGAATTATTCTTTTTTCTTGACATGGGGCTAAGTTTAAGACTCATGCTTGTTTTTCTGGTATGTAATTACGTAGCTTAAGGTTTATTACATATGGTTGATTCCTCAAAAGACACTTAGTTCATGTAAATAAGTGACTAATACACCGAAGTATAGCTAGACATCAAAAATAATAGTGTAGTTTCGTATAATAAAATTTAAGTTATAGTCAATCTAGTTATTAATAAAATAAAAAGACTTATTAATCATATGCACTATAGAAAAAGTATGTAACCCTTTTGTTAATATTTTATATATGGTCATATTTGTATGATACGGTGTACATATATACCTAATTTGTACATTTTAATGTAATTCCACATAGATTCAATTTGCATTTGCTTCCAACTAGTTACAACCAAAGCTTAAATTATAATTAAACATGAGTACATGAAGGTATTAGAGAGTTGTTGTTAGTGAGTTGATTTCGCCTAAATGTCGGAAAGTTATTATTGTTTTATAATCATTATATTATTAATTCCGGTTGTCACATTTTATTTTTGCTATAAAAAAATAGTCATATGATTGCGATCGTAACTACAGAACTAGAGTTTGTATTCAAATTTTATTTTTAATAATTTACCTCCCCTTAAACTCTCAAATTACTTTGGACTGAGTGAAATTGCTTACAAATCTTTGTAAACGTACTTTTAAACCAATGAACAAAAGAATAATTCAAACCTAAAAACAAAGTAAATGATCGAGAACAGATGGTTTAGTAGTGTAATCACTTTACAAATTTTCAAGGTATCAAAGATCGAACCTTCTACTTAAAAGCCCCTAAAGTAGTTGAAAAAAAAACAAAGTAAACGTAAGGATATAAAATGAACATTTTCTTGGAGGTGAAGGTGGTGAACGTGATGTATAGAATGATCTTCTCTTTGTTAATCCAGAGGAATCTACGTGTAAGATTTTAGGTGGCGTAGAAGATTAAGACAAAGTTGAAAAACCATACAATATTATAAAAATATTAATAGCAGTTCACGATAATATAGAATATCATGCTTAGCTAATACTAGCTATTTTTATAAAAGAGAAAATCAATTTGAGAACCGAACCCTACCAACAACTCTTTTTAGATGCATCTAAACCACACCAATCATTCATGCGTTGCTCTCAAAGATAATATGACTTTTCACGTCCACTAAAATACATATATTCTCCCAAAATAATTGATATACACAGAAATTATAACAAGTGATATATATTATGGGTTTTTAATGTATTGTTTTTTACAAGTGGACAGAGTATATACTAATAAAGACTACTACGTACGTAAAGGTCACACATAGATTTAGTGACAATGTCGAGTTTGATGGACTTATGTAGAAGCAAATATTTCTAGAAAAAAACTTATGGTAAAATAAGATTCACATGATGATATTCATTTAGAAGTCATGTTTACGTTCATGAAATGTTTTGGTCATTTATGTCTTGATTTAACAAGAAAAAAATACACCAAGATGATAGACTAATGAACCTTAGAGCATCTCTATCGATAGAAAAGAGATCTTAGCTATAAAAAATCAATATTATGTATATAATTTATATTTGATTTAAATTTTAAAAGATAAATAAATTTAGCTAATAATAAATTGACACATGGCAAAAAAATTTTTTAATTTGTTACAATCGGTTTTTGAAAGAGAACTTTTAGTACAATTTCTTATTTTTCACTTCACTTTAACATTATTATATTTATATTTATTTTAAGAAACTTGGTTTAGATACTTAAGCTAATGATGCTCTTACTTCCAAATGATAAGAAGTTCGATTTGTTTTTTCTTTTGTCAACGGCAAATTATATTGGACCACAACTGACTGACCCAATAGCCAAATTCCTACATAATGTAGACAGGGGGACTCAATCCCTAGTTGTGCAAATGAGATGGCTGATGTGGACTTATCGCCTGCCACTAGACTAAGAGCCATTTGAAAGTTCGATTTGTTTTGAATTAGAAATTCACATATATTTTCCCGAATCTGGAAAAGATAAAAAAAAAAGATAACGCATAGATTGCGGGGCGGAACAAAGTGCAGTGCGGTACAAGTGCGGTTTTTAACTAGTGCGGTACAAATGCGATTTTAAATTAAAAAACGGGACAAAAATTATATGATTGGTGAAAATATAAAAGCGGTGCAGTTTCTAGCTAATATTAAAAAGTATTATTAGTATAATTATTTTTATTAAATTTAAAATTAAATAATTGAAATTGCATTACAAATTGATAATATAAACAAACAAAAAGAAATATAAGCAAAACTAATATCTAGTAGTTTGATTTTCCCATAACATAGTTGTAATATTATCTCTTATTTCTGACATACGTTCTCCATCATTTATTTCTAGTAATCCAGTATCTTCAAAATTGCAGCGAAATCCATGTTGTTAGGTCATGTCTCTGCCATTATCTCAGCAAAATCTACAGTGCAGTATGAATGCGGGTTTTTAATAACTGCGATAGAAATACAATTTTAAATAAAAATGAAAAAATATGATTAATGAAAATATAATAGGTGTACGGTTTATATAAAATAATTTTAAAAAGTTCTATAATAATCTAAAATGTCTATTATTTACAATAGGATTCAGAAAATAATTTTGATCAGCTCAAATGATTTTTTTTATTTAGAAAATAAACTAAATTAGCTGAAAACAGAAAGTTTTATATCATACCACATATATACAAAATTATGAAATTATATATGTCCACATAGTTTTGAAAATTTGAATTATAATATAATTATTGATAAAAGATAATTACTGAATTTTTAAAAAGAAATGACTGAATTTAACTAAAAACAAAAAAAAAAATATGTACGTACTATAGTAGTAATTTTGGATATGAATAAAAAGCAATAGTTTTTTTTTTTTTTTCAACTACCCTACTAACTTTTAAATCTCCTCCTACTACTGCAGGTAGGGGGTTCGATCTCTGGTGCTTTGAGGATTTGTAAAGTGACTACACCACTATTCATTTTAGAAAGAAAAATTACTATAGCGGTTTTACTGTTCATTTTAATAGAAAAAATGCTTTTAGTAATGATTTTAAGTGATTGGTGACAATTATAGAAAAACACATCACACGTATACAAAATACGCCCCGCAAGGCGTTTAACAATTATACTCAAATGTTGATTTATCTTTCTACAATAAAAGGCGGATTTAATCTAACTATCTTCAATTGTAGGACTTAGCACATGAGATGAGATCAGGGAAATCTCCAAAAATGATCTCCATTACAATGTACAAACAAATTAATTTAGGAATTTCAAGTTTTTACCCGAGAATTCTGTTATAAGCTATGTTTATAAAAATCCTGAAAATTGACTAGTTTTCTTCCCTATTTGAAAGATTTTTCAAGACTTAAGAATATTTTCTCTATTTTCTGTAATCTCTCGTATATTTAACTACAATATTGATTGATTATTTATTTTGGTTTTCATATTTAATGTGATGAATTTTGCCAACAGAAAAACATTGTTAGAGAAAAAGTAAGCCATTTATATTTATTTTCTTATATAAAAACAGAACAAATCAATAAATGAATCAGTCAATAAATAAATAAAAAAGAAGGAAAAAAGAAGAAATTGATTAGAGCTGGTGCTGCTTCATCATCATCATCATCTTCACCACTTTGCTCCGACAGGTCACCTTAAGTTTGCTTTTCTCACGAAACAAACAAACTTCCTATTTTCTTCTTTTTCTCACAAAATAATAATGGAGCTTCTCTGAAAAACCTTTAATACAAAAAAACCTCATCTTTTTGTCATTCTGATGAATCAATCTTCCGATTGGATTTGGAGAGAGAATAAGAGAATTGATTCTCTCTCTCTCCTATTTTATTGTGTTCCAATCTGATCGGAATCTTTTCTTTTGTTATCGTTTAATTTTTCAGGTTTAAATTTGACAAATTTTCCGGTGACAGCTTGAATCATCGTTTTAATTTCGACCAAAAAAGACCATTCTTTTCGTTGATTTCAATTTTGTGGAATCGGAGAAAGAAGATTAAGAAGCCTATGGTTCCATCGGAGATAGAGCCATCTTCCATGTCGGAAGCATCTGATCGTCGTTTCGATAATCTGAGAGGCGTGCGGTGGCGTGTGAATCTCGGTGTTCTTCCGTTTCAAGCTTCTTCTATCGATGATCTTCGTAAAGCAACTGCCGAATCTCGCCGAAGGTAGTTTCAACGTTTTGAGTCAAATCTACAGAAATATTGGTGTCAAAAAAGTGTTATGACAAAATCAAGTTCCAATTTTTGGGATTGAGCTGTTCATAAAACTCTAAAATTTGATGTTTAAGCTTTCTGGGTTTAGCATTCTTTGAATGGCTTCTCCATGTCACAAATGTAGATATGCTGCTTTAAGGAGACGTCTCTTGATAGATCCACATTTGTGTAAAGGTGTTCGAAATTCCCCTGATCTCTCTGTCGACAATCCCTTATCTCAAAACCCAGGTAAAAAAAGATTCTGTTGTTCGAGTTTCCAGATACATTGTCTTAAAGAGTTTTGCTTAGGATCTTGGGTTTTAATCATTTGAAACCAGTTTTGATGGCAGATAGTACATGGGGTCGGTTCTTTCGTAATGCGGAGTTAGAGAAAACATTGGATCAGGACTTATCGAGGTTATATCCAGAGCATTGGAGCTACTTCCAAGCTCCTGGATGTCAAGGAATGTTGAGACGTATTCTACTCTTGTGGTGCCTTAAACATCCTGAGTCCGGGTATAGACAAGGTACAACAGATTGAAAATCGTTAGCTTTTGTTATGAAAGAGTGTAGCTTTATGTACTTATCTGACTCTTGTTTATAATCTATATATAATCTGACTTTTGTTTTTGTTCATTTCATTTTGCAGGAATGCATGAGCTTTTGGCGCCTCTGCTTTATGTACTTCATGTTGATGTGGAACGTCTCTCTGAAGTGCGTAAAACTTATGAAGATCATTTCACAGACAGATTTGATGGTTTATCTTTCGAAGAAAAAGACTTTACTTACAATTTTGATTTCAAAAAGTTTCTTGAGGATGTCACAGACGATGAGATTGGTAGTACTCAGGGATGTTCAATGAAAATAAAAAGCCTAGAAGAGCTTGATCCCGAAATACAATCCATTGTGAGGTTAAGCGATGCTTATGGAGCTGAAGGAGAACTCGGGATTGTCTTGTCCGAGAAATTCATGGAGCATGATGCTTACTGCATGTTTGATGCTTTAATGAGTGGAGCTCATGGTTGTGTTGCAATGGCTGGATTTTTCGCTTACTCTCCAGCTAGTGGATCCCACACGGGGTTAACTCCCGTCCTTGAAGCGTGCACTGCCTATTATCATCTTTTATCGTTCGTTGATTCCTCATTGCATAGCCATTTAGTAGAACTCGGAGTTGAACCTCAGTACTTTGGCCTTCGTTGGTTACGAGTTTTGTTCGGAAGAGAGTTTTTGCTTCAGGATTTGTTGATAGTGTGGGATGAAATATTCTCAGCAGATAATACGGCGAGAACATATGAGGATAACAATACAAACCAGAGTTACAAGATCTTTGATTCTCCTCGTGGAGCTCTAATCGCGGGAATGGCGGTTTCGATGATATTATGTTTAAGATCATCATTGCTTGCTACTGAAAATGCAGCTTCTTGTCTCCAGAGACTATTGAATTTCCCAGAGAAGATTGATCTGAGGAAGATAATAGAGAAAGCAAAGTCTTTACAAGCATTGGCTTTGGATAATAGTGTGCGATTATCAGCTCTATCGATAAACGATGTTTCTGATCAGAGCAACAGTCCTGCAGTACCAGCGAGAACTAACAGTTTTCCATCTGGATCCACTTCGCCTAAATCTCCATTGATAATTGCACCACAATGTTATTGGGAGGAGAAATGGAGAGTTCTGCACGAAGCTGCAGAGGAAGAGAAAAAGAGCCCTCCAATACAGAAGAAAAAGCCATGGTTCAGGGTGAAGAGACTTTTCAGATCAGAGTCTGAGGCAACTCATAGTGTCAAGTCGGCGATTGGGAAAACTGAAGTCAAGATATCATCAGTCGCGCGTAACTTGCTTGAAGATTTCAACCGACAGGTCGTTTCTGAACCCGAGGAAGCAAATTCGATAGATGTTGTAAACAATGGGGATAGCTCAATTCGAGAGACCGAGGAAATAGCTATGGATCATGAAACTGCTGCTGAAGAGAGTATAGCAATTGAGGAGAACTCCTCTGATGTCAGCTCAGATCCAACCAGTCCTCTCAGAGACTCAAACTACATCGAGAATGATTCGGATAGCAGTAACGAGTCAAATCTGCTTCCCGATGAAATAGTCAAAGATCAAGAAACAAGCGTAGTAGATTCCCCTCTTCCCATTTTTTCTCAACCAAGCATCGAGTTTCCAGCAACTCAATCTCAAGACAAACATGACACTGCAGATAAATCTTTAGCCATTTCAGTAACTCAAACTCAAGACAAAGAGGACGCTGCAGATAAATCTTTGGCCATTTCAGTAACTCAATCTGATAACAAAGAGGACGCTGCAGATAAATCTTTGGCCACTATTAAGGAGCATATTAAGGATATACCGGGTAAATTCCAATGGTTTTGGAAATTTGGACGCAATCTCACCAGCGAGGACACAAGACCCAATGGTGTCAAAAGTAGTAAGAGTGACTCACAGTCTCTTCCTCAGGCTTCATCTTCGAGCAGCAAAGGAGACACAGACCAGAATGTGATGAGTAGTCTAAAGAACCTTGGCAATTCGATGCTCGAACACATTCAGGTACAATGTCATATTCAAGCTCTTTCATCTGTGCTTAAAAAATATCTAACTGAAATATTCTGATGATTTTTGACCATATGTTTCAGGTGATAGAATCGGTTTTCCAGCAAGAACGAGGACAGGTTCAGGCTGGATTAATGGAGAACTTATCTAAGACTAATTTGGTCGAAAAGGGACAAGTCACAGCCATGACAGCTCTAAAGGAGCTTCGGAAAATTAGTAATCTTTTGTTAGAAATGTGATGGAACTTTTTGGTCCTTGTTGTATCTCTGTCTGTGTATATATCTATTTCTTTTTGTAAAGTATTGTTATTTTAGAGCACGGAATTAGAGAAGGAAACGTTTTTTCTTCGCAGCATATTCTTGATCTCGTGGTAATGCCGTAGAAAAGCCAAAATTATTTTGGTTTTATAGTCATGTATAAAATGTTAACAATAAAGATGCCTAATTTATCTATTGCTCTACTTAGTTAAATTTGAGGCAATATCATAAAAATTGCTGCTCGCATATATTGAAGTTTTACAAGATTTGAGTTAAGGATCAGATTTTCTGTACTTACACATATGAGATGAACAAAGACTGAAGAAAACCATAACACCTGTTGTTTTTGAGTTGTATGCAGAAGAAAAGAGTCTATTCTATGTTGTGAAAACCAGGGAGCAGGGAAGTTATGAAGCCGAAAACTATCATCTGAATCTCTTTCACTATTCCCCACCATTGATTCCCTTGGTTTCCTGCATCAACGTTTTCATTCTCATTTGCGTTTACTCGGTTCCCATTATTAGCTTCATTCTCTTGTCCCTCTGCACAAACAATAGAAACAAATGGCTTCTAAGTAAGTTGTTGTGATGGCTTCAGTTAACACCTGGGAAAGAGGTATTGCAACGTATATACCTGGAACTGGATTTTCATTTAGTGGCAATGCAGCTGCGGGATCATTATCAGCTCTCGCAGCAGGTCTATGAGGACGAGGTGGTGGAACGGCTGCTCTATGCATACCTTGTGAGAGCCATCGGACAAATGGTGCTAGAGCCCCAGTTTGGTATCTATCAAGTTTCCAACACGAAACAGAGATCAGCTACAGGATTCAAACTGTACACCATTAATTGTGCACAAAACAGATTGCTACTACCACCACCAATTCATTATAAATCATGCTCATGAGAGGTCGTTGTACTTGGTGAAGATATAGCATCTTACGACTGAAATTAAGCCAAATTCTCGAGACTTACAAGTATATTACGGTGGCAAAAATCACAAGAACAGCGAGCCTTTGTCTTGATCCATCTTGGTTGAACAAAAAGATGACAGCAGCAAGCTTGAGTATGAGAAACAAGTCAAGTTGAAATGCAATCTGAAATCTCCTTTCCACGACGTGCCTTTGATGTGCAGGTTGCTGCTGTTGCTGACCCTGCCCCGCTTGCCCTTGATTCTCTCCCCCATTCTCAGCCTCATTATTTGGTCTAGCCCTAAAGAAAATATACAACCATCAAGCCAAAAGATTCAATAGCAAGCCTATAAGTCATCAGTAATAAAACAGTTGTTTAGATCCAAGTCCCACACCAAGACTAAAGGAACCAACTAGTTGTACAACGCCACAACCCCTTGATTCTTCTAGCTAAATCAACTACCTATAAATAAGATTCTACCCCATCTATAGGATGTTACTCTGAGACGCAATGGCATTATCAATTATTCATTGAAGCTAATCCATAAAAATAGTGGGAAATTAGAAGGATTTACATACGTGGGAATATTGTAAGTGAGAGGGATAAGATAGTTTGAAGGAAGACCAGCGATTTGTCCTCCAAATTGATGTACAGGAACCGCATAGATTCCAGCTCCACGGTTCATTTGTTCATCATATTGTCCAGGATTCAATCCGGGAACAAGACCCGGATAAAAAACCGGGTACATTGGAGAATCAGCCTTGGGAAAAGCTCGAAATTCAGAAGAATACGCTGGATCCTGTAAAATGAAACACCCATAAATTCAATCATGGAGTCAATTCAAGATCAAAGTATCTGTAAAATTATCATACCCTTAAACGAGCAACAGAAAAGGGGGGAAATTGCTTTTCAGCACTAATCCAGAATCAAAAGACAAGAAACATCACCGGAGACGAAGAATCAAATGGGACGACTACTAAATCAGACACAAAATCATACAATTGAATTCAAAGATAATTTTACGAAAGCAAGTCACAGACCTTAGTCTTGATCCCTGCATCTTCAAGTTTCTTGTCACCAGGAGGTTGCTGTAACGCTGAAGAAGACGCCTTCTCTGGTTCTTCCGCCATTTTCAAAGAATTTAACGCTACGCAGTGATTCCCCGAAATAGTTCTTCTCCTTCCTTTTGAAACTCTGATAAATTTCCGCTTACGAAGTTCATATCGATCTGCTCCTTCGTCAGGTTCTCCAATTAAATATCGACACGTCATCAGTTCTTGTGACACTAATTACGTTTGTATTTCTGATCAATTGCACAAAGCTCCTCATCTTTAAGAAAAGCGCAATTGTGGATATAAATAATAAAATTATACTGAAAATTCACCTGGTTAATCCTTAATCTTCCTTATTTTTTATTTTTTTATAAAGATCCGTTTAATTTTTTCAAGTTGAAAGACAGTAATCTCAAGCTTATCACTTTTGCATTGGATTCAAACCAACTCATAGTAATCTATTTGTTAAAAAGATTCACTTTGTAGGTTAAGAGATCATGTTTGAATCCTCCCCACTTTGATTTCTGTGATATTTTAATGCAAACGTTTTACATGATGAGAAAATAACAGACCAAAAGAGTAGAGAAAGTGAGATATAAACCCTAACGTCGGTGTCAAACCAACGAGTTTCCTTATTAACCAAGTTAGGTTTGAAGTGGAGAAGCGAATAAAAAGTAACTAACTACAACCACAATGTATCGTCACCACCATAACGAGAGAAGTTAAACGGAGAAGCAATTCGATGGATAACGATGGAAGGAGAGACGAAGAGATCTGGCTCGGAGATATGAACATCATCGAGTGTAAAACCGGAAGATGAATTGTTGGTAACGACGATGGAGTTTCCAGAAAGAATCGTAGGGAGGCGAGAGAAAGGCTTCATGAGGCTGATGTTGGAGAAGTTAAGCCATTGTGGAACAATGTGGTAAGCAGCAACAAGTGGTGACGTGGCGTTGATTCCTTCAACGGATGTTTTAGGGAGGAAGAGAGTTGATGTTAGGACCGGACCGTTTTTCTCGTCGTTGTTGTTGAGGAATGCTTCACTCCAATCTTCGAAAGAGCCTCCAGAGATCATTGCGTCTATGATCTTTATTGCGATACGGTCTTGCTCCGTCGTTAGAGAGGGAAGCGAGATGGCAGATGTTGTGGTGATGGTGATGATAAGGAGGAGGAGATGCTTGGTGGTTGCCATGGAAGACTGGTAATAAGAAAGTCTTAGTTTTCTGAAATCAAAAAGTGAATTCTTGGAGTGTTTGAGCTTTTAAAACAAAAATTATAAATGAAACAATCTGTGAGTAGTTGGCTCATGTAAATTACACTATGAATTTGGTTGAAGTTAGACAACCAAATTAAAGATATGATATTGCTCTGTCACAGTTTCACAGTTGTTTTGAAAAGACATTATACATTAGAAACCGTCTAATGTATGAGTTTTGCTACCTTGTAGTTCACCAATCAGACGCAAGATCTTGCCTCACCCCGCATGTTGTTCTTAACTAGCAAAACTGTTGTATTAATGGAACAGATCTTTATATGAGGGCTTATGAATTTATTCGCCAATCATCCTTTTGACCTTCTCAACATTGCGTCGCACACTTTTGCTGCGTCTGCATTATCTCTAACATTGTGAACTCTAATGATATTGGCACCTCCTAAAATGCCTGCAGTAACAGAAGCAATAGTTGCAGCATCTCTGTCTGTGGCCTCAGGACGTCCACAAATATCTCCCAAAAATCTCTTCCTTGAAGGTCCTATGAGTATCGGTGCATGAGACAATGCTATGCTTCTCTTAGCCATCTCTTCTCGGATGTCTGGCAGACCTCTGATGATATCTAGATTGTGACCTATACTTTTGGAGAACCCAATCCCTGGATCGGTCACTACCCTCCAAGCAGGAATCCCCGAAAGTTCTGCATCTCTTACTCTTAAGTAGAGTTCAGAAGCAACATCTTTGCAGACATCACTGTAATGTATATTCTCTTTGTTCTGCATTGTACATGGATCTCCTCTCATGTGCATGGCCATGTAAGGAACACCAGATTCTGCAACAACCTTATGCATATTTGGGTCTAAGCTCCCCGCAGATACATCATTAACAATGTCAGCTCCATTACTTATAGCTTCTGAAGCGACCTCAGAGTTGAAAGTGTCCACGGATACAAGCTTATCCTCCATCCCTGGCATAGCACATACAGCCTTTAAAACTGGTAGTAGTCTATCTAACTCTTCTTGACTAGAAATTCTCGAGGCCATTGGTCGTGTGGACTGTGCTCCGATATCAATTATATCTGCACCCTCTGAAATCATTGACTGAACCCGGGATACTGCAGAATCTATCGATTGAAAGCGTCCTCCATCACTAAAGCTGTCGGGAGTAAGATTAAGTACACCCATCACATGAGTTCTGTTAGAAAAATCCCAAAGTTTATCTCCTATTGGTAAAACCCTTTGAATACCATCTTGTCCAATCAGTGATTCCCCACCTAGTCTTTCCCACGCGGGGAAGATTCCACCAGCATGAATGGCTAGCGAATGCCAATGAGCAACTGTATCATTATCAACAGCTGTTCCAAGCAAATCTACCAAAGGTGCCAATACAAATGACCTTTCCCATAGTCTCTCATGGGGTATGATCAGAGTATCAGAGCTTATTCTTAGCTTCCCATAGAACAATATGTCCAAGTCAAGCGGTCTTGGTCCATACCGTATACCACCCTCACGTCCCATATCTCTCTCAATTGTCTTAAGAACACTCAATAGCTCATGAGGCCCAAGCTTGGTGACACCTCTCACTGCTGCATTGAGAAACCTGGGTTGATCAGTCACATGAACTGGAGCCGTTTCGTACAAACGACTGTGCCTGGTTACACAAATGCCATTACGCTTCATCAATCGTAGAGCCTCTCTGAAATTATTCATACGGTTTCCTATGTTACCTCCCAAAGCAATTGCAACTTCATGCTCCGTAGATTGAACTTCAACAGTTGTACTTGTTGCCGAAGATGAGAAAGCTGAGTTACATAATGCGGCAAAATCACATATCCGCAAGAACTTTTCTTAGTGGCCAAAACCAAATCAGCAGTGTAATCATATTATCTAGAGATTTCCACAGAACTCAATCGTTCACATGCTTGCACATTCAAAGTAATGAAGGGAAGAATAAGCTGAATAGCTCAATTGCAGATACCTGGAGGAGTGGATGTAGAGGAACAGGCCGAGCCAAGTGGAGACACGAGGGAGTTGGACGAATAGTATCGGTGAAAGCAGAAGCGACTCGGGGACACATCCATGACTACCACCGTAGGCGATTCTGAGAAGCGGCGAAGAAGGTATCTTCCGGTGTGGATTGAAGTTTGTGATAGCAATCGAGCCATTTTCTGGAGAGAGAAAATTGCAATCTGACGCTTGTGCTGATGACTGAGGAAGGCGATGCAGGACAAACGGGTACCAACTGAGATCCGATTAGATCCGACCCGTATATGGAAATTAACGATTATTATCCCGGTTTAAATGTTTCCGGACCGGGTTAAGACATTTATCAGAAGAAAACCGAATCAAACCAATTTTTTTTTTAGCTTTCAAAAGTTCTTTCTCGATCCCAATTCGTGGATTAGGGTTAAAAGAGCCAACTTTTGTTCTCGTCGCGCAACAACAAATTCAGATCGAAGAAGGAAGAAGATCCAATGGCGATGAGGAGAGTTTACAGTGAAATCAAGGGAAAGAAGGTGACGGAGCTTCCCGGATATTTTAAATCGACATTTTCGATGGAATCCGTGAAGGCCTCCGTGAGGAGAGGACTCGATAACTACAACGATAAATACATCCAGACTAGCTCCGTCCAACCTCTCCTTCATATCTGCTTCGGAGGTATGGCTTTCTCTTACCTCGTCGCTCTTCCACATGAGCGTCGCCATCTTGAGCACCAGCAGCATGCTAAGGAGCACGGTGGCCATTGATCTCGACGAAATCGTTCCAATCCCGAAATGATTTTAGGTATTCCTAACATTCAATCCTTTCAATTATTATGTGGACTTTTTTGAATAAATGTGTCATTTTGTGTACTGGGATATCGTTATATTATTTAGGGATTTGCATCTGTGAACTGAATTGATAGATTTCGAGAATGCAGTAGAACTGCACGTTCCTTCAACGTCGAATTGCCACTTTTTTCAATAAATGTTTTGCTTTTGATGATTTCTTTTGGAAATGATTCATCTTTCGTTCTTATATGAATTGATGAATAGCAAAACTTGTGGACTTTTTGTATTCTATAAAAGGGTAGAATCATTCTAGTTTTCTCTCATAATTCTCTCTGAGAGACTATCTGGTAGTGCCAGTATCTTATCACATTGATCCTTATCATTCTTTGGGATTTTGGCGGTTGGATTTCATATGTCAAGTTTTCTATATTAGTGTCTAGAAGTATCAGTGTGTCAATTTCTAATGAATGTTGCTTGTGTTTGTGTTTATGAGTGCAGGGGGTTGCTGTAAGATCTTTCTGCTATGGTGACGACTCAAAATTATGTGTCTTATTGTTTTTTTCTCGAACTTTCCTGGATATTTGTTGACCAAAAGGACAACCTTACCTTTGAATCGCACTTGATACACAATAACTGAATCATCATGATATATCCATGAATAATGAAACTGTTTTGTTAAGCTCTGGATTCAGCTTTTGTCTCATCTTTGATGTTTCATATTGTATTATTTGATGTTTGAATCTAGCAGAAGAAGATGTCTTACTAGCTATACCAATCTATCTCAAAACAGTTAGGAAAACATTCAAGCAGATCAAAATTCCTTGAAAAACTCGTAGGATCAGTTAGATCTTTGTACCACTCGTAAGTCACGAGTAAGTACCAAATTATTCTCTCAGAGGTACATAGTATTGGCCCAAGCCTCACGTCCTCATATTAATAGTATCGGTGAAAGCAGAAGACCGATGATGGGCCAACTCCAACTTATCTATAGGCTTGCTAACTGCTGTGCAAGTATTAATGGTTAACGTTTTCTAGACAAAAGAAAATGCTTCACATGCATCTTGTTCCAAGGATAATTTTAACTTAAATTACAAATTTTTAAACTGTTTGTTGTAGCAGTAATTATGAGGAAGATCCGAAGATGCATGATACTAATAAATAGTCATGCAAAAACATATTTACATAATTATGATATACTATGTGCAATTCTGTAATCATTGAACGTATCGAATTATAGTCGTTCTAGTGATTTGTTTTATTCTCAAAACACTTTTTCAGTTATTTTTCACTATATCATTTTATGAGGATATCTTCACGAGAAAGCTAAAGAATCTTTTCCAATCTCGTTATGATGCCATCTACTATACACAATCACTATAATTCTTCTTTATTCTTTATCAAAAACAAACAAAAAAACGTATTTTGTTCGGCAATCAAATTATTAGTAATCTTTGCAAATGCAAAAAGATGGAACTTCATACAATATGAATGTTACGTAGCTATGTATCATTAACGATACTTCATACTCAGTTAGGTTGAAAGTTTTAATACAAAGGGCCTTATAAAACTGTGTGTATTGATGAAATAAATACTAAATTTAATACTGCATTTTTTTGTTGTTACACCTAATTTTAAAAAATATAAATGATTGTTATATAGACTCACGAAAAGTAAGTTGTCACGATTTCGCACATAACCAATTCTGTCTCTTTTGACCGAAAGCCAATCCAAAGTTCCTTTTCATAATCATCATCAACAAGGATTTTCATAATCAATGGGCTAACAAATATAAAACTAATAATCTATTTCTGAAAATAATAACGTGTTCTTACAATGTTTTTCTGACACTTTAAAAAAATGCAGAAACTCTTGACATTTTGACACAAAAAGACAATTCGACCTTTATCAAATAAAGAAAAAAGAAAGAAAACAATTAGACCAATAGATAAATTTACAAGGTATATTTATGTGTTTCTATTAGACCATCACTCAGTATACTTATGTCTTTCTATTAGAGGTATCAACTAGTCAGTTTGTCTAAGAGTTTCTAATTTCTTTTCGATTCGATGTATTTAAAAGATACATGAAATCGAATT
>JAKUCM010008671.1:0-21415 GCA_023374145.1 Lepidium sativum | reverse complement strand
AAATTTAGGGTACAAAATAATTAATTCAAAAATATAAGTTTTTTGGTAGAAGAAAATAAGTTGAGGGGAATAACGAGGCAACGCATAATAAAATAATATGAAAATATGGTATAAAACCAAAAAATCAGCATTTTATTTATTTTATTTGCCATGGTTTACAGCCAACAATCGCCGGCCCCGGCGATGCAGCCACCGGAAGTGAATCAGTCGACGGTGGCTGATCCATATTACGCTTGGTATTATGGTTACTACGAAAATCGAAACTATAATTTCACCTCCGATCTCAAGCAAACCCATGAATCCGCAGTTCCACCACCGCCTGGAGTTGTTGATACGACGCAGTATCACAATTTTGACACGAATGTTCAGAACTTGGCGTGGCAAGAAGCTGTTCATTTGTATGGCACCGATCTTCTTCCGGTTTCAGGAACTGTAAGTTGTTTTCCACAAAATCTGAAATCATCGAGATGAGACATTTTGTTCAAGATGATGTATTTTAGTGAATGTGTTAGTGATTCGTTTTAGGATCTGTGGATGATCAAAGTTAGGTCTTTGGTAACAAGTTCTTATTTGAATTTGACAATGTTGCTTTTGTTTTTCTCAATAATGTATTGCAACAAGACTACAAGTTTCAGAATCTGTGGATGATCAAAGTTAGGTCTTTGGTAACAAGTTCTTATTTGAATTTGACAATGTTGCTTTTGTTTTTCTCAATAATGTATTGCAACAAGACTACAAGTTTCAGAATCTGTGGATGATAAAAGTCAGGTTCTTTTGCAACAATTTTTTCATATCGATTTGACAATGTTTGCTCTGTTTTGCTCAAAGTTTGAGTTTCTTGTTTGCACAATTGATCTATTTGTTTTTTTTGTAAGTGATAAGTTTACAGGTTCCCACAGTCTGTAAAGCTCTGTTTGTACTTGAAATTTTTGTTCTAGAAAGAGAAAGAGCATGTAAATAGGTAGAATCTAGCTTGCAACAAGACTCTTAAGTTTTAACATCTGAGTGAAATCATTTTGAAATCTGTTTGCTAGCTTTCTGATGCTTAATTTGACAGTTTATTGATATTTGCTTGTATTTTTTGGAACTGGGGAATGAATCAAGAATGGTACATTTCAGACAAATGGTACAGAGCAGGCTCATGGCATATATCCGAACTTCTCTTGGGCCGATCATATAGTTCCAGCTCAAAGTCCCGCATCAAATATACAGTTGAAGAAAGGAAAGATCGTTCAATCTGCTTACTGTGAAGTTTGTAAGGTTGACTGTAATGGTCCAACTGTATTTGAGCAGCATCTGTTGGGGAAGAAACACCTGAAGAACTTGGAGAAGTTAAAGACATGCTTACCATCTAACACGGTTTCGGGTTCTTTGTCTGGACTAGCTGTTGCAGTCCCATTGATAGGACCACAAGAGAATCCATGTAAAAGCAAGGTTAGGAAGAAAAGTGCAACGGAATCAAAAACAGAAGATTTAGAGTCAAAGAGACGGCGAGTCGCGGAAGGCCGGGTGTCAAATGAGTCAATTAGATTGTGTAGAATATGCAATGTTGATTGTAATAATGATACGATTTACAATGATCATATAGCCGATCAGAAGGATGCTGCAAAGGCAGCGAGAAGCGCCTGTAAATGTTTAGAATCTCGAAATCTTATTTCTTACATTCATTGTATTGCATCATAACATAATTATTACACTTGTTACCTTGATTGCAATAGATACTTGGGAAATACAAAAGATTTACTTAAAGAAGTGGTTTCAAGGCTCATGGAAGTTCAACTTGTTTAATATTCCATATGTCTTTGGCATATTCGTGGATTGTCCGGTCACTGCTAAACTTGAATGAACCTGCTGTGTTCATGATTGACATTCTCGTCCATCTCTGTAATCATTTCGTAGCAAGTTCAAGAGTTGGATTTGAGAAAGTTTCATATGATCAAAATATCAAAGAAAATACATTACTACTTACCTTCTGGTCTCGGTATGCCTCGTCCACTTTTTCTTGGCATTCGATGTAACTAGGAAAGTCTTTGCCAACAAGGAAGTAATCCGCACGCCCGAAGCCTTCATTTCCTTCTAAAGAGCCAATTAGTTCATCGTAGTTGTTTGAGCCAAAGACACCGCTTCTAACAAACTTCTTGACTTCCTCAAATGTAGGATGCGGAACAAACTGGAATGCGAAGAGCAAACAGGTCAAAAACAAGTTTGTGTGATGCTAAAACAGAAGCATGGTGAGGTTGACTCTTCAAATCATATACCTTTCCCTCTGCTCTCTCCTTCCTGAGGTTCACAATTTCATGAGCTTCAGCACCAAAGAGGAAGAAATTTTCTTCTCCAACTTCTTCTCTAATCTCAACATTTGCCCCATCCAAGGTTCCAATCAAAACACAACCATTCATTGAAAATTTCATGTTGCTTGTCCCACTTGCTTCCATCCCAGCGGTACTGCAGAGAGAAACATTTAGTTTTCAGAAAATGGCAGAGTACCATTGATTATACAACTTGTTCTAAATGTCACTGAAACATAGTTGTTCTTTGTGTCATGATTTATTCCTAAAGGTATTTATGACAAACAGAGAAACTAGTCCAGTTACTAGTTCACGAGTTATCCCAATCTCTATATTTCAGCCAGTTGTGACCAAAACCTATAAAGCAACTAAGCCAAAGAAGTTGTTACCTGATGTGTTGAGAAAGCTCACTAGCTGGAATGAGCAATTCAGCAACGCTGACATTGTAATCAGGAACAAAGATAACCTAAAACGCAGTTAACACTTCTGATTAGCGGTTTACAATATAGGTCTCATTTTCCAAGAGACTTGAACCAGACTTTGATGGATTATTATGCAGGTTTTCTGCTGTAAGCATGAGAAAATAATTTATTCACGTTAAAAAAAATATAATAAAAGGCACATACCTTAAGCAGGTCACCTATTTCTGGATCATGGTTGATTGTAGACGCAACATCAGTGATGAATTTCACAATCCTCTTAGCTTGCATATATGTAGCGAATGCTTTTCCCCCAAATATGCAAACTCGTGGAACAAATGCTTTCTCCCTTTCACTGGGACTCATTTCCTTCATCTTTTTGTAGCGGTAAACAATTCCCAAGATATTAAGCAGCTGTCTCTTGTACTCGTGGATACGCTTAATCTGCAGATAGTTTTCAATGCAAAAAGAAAAGAATTTAATATTTGATGAGATGGTAAGAGAACTACTCAGATTTGTACTTTAGAAAATTTATTGGGTTAAAAGCCTGGATGAGCAATGGACTTCGCAAACCTAAAAGCAGCATCCAAGAAAATAACTCATCCATCTTAAAGTAAAAAAGTAGATCCTTTGAAGCTGACCTGAATGTCAAACATGGCATCCGGACTGACAGTATATCCCGTTCTTTCCTTGATAAGTGATACAACCTTCATCTTGTTCTGCTTCTTTGCTGCCCTCCATTGGGATTGAAGATCTTCATTATCTGCAAACTGGAGAAAACCAAAGGAAGGTAACTAGTGTCAGGTTTTGAAGATAACAGAATGTGAAGTTGTGAAGCAACAACGAATCTGATAATGCATATACCTTTCTTAGCTCTGAAAGCTTTTCAGTATTTAAGACCCAGTCTTCTGTGCCTATCCAGTTAGTTATAATATCACTAAGATACGGGTTACAAAACCGAATCCATCGCCTTGGTGTTACTCCATTGGTTTTATTCTGGAATTTATCTGGCCACAACTGCAAAAAGTATAGAATATTCAGCAATTAGACCCGTGTTCTTTTAGGTTGTGCATTTTATAGCATTATGCTTTCACTAGTCAGAATGGTTACCTTAACAAAATCATTAAACACATCCTGCTTCACTATTTCGCTGTGTATCTCTGCAACCCCATTGACTGCATGACCACCCACAACAGCGAGGTTGGCCATACGAATCATCTTTGGTCTGATTACTTTCGGTTCAGGGATAACTTCCTCTTCCTCTTCCTCTCCAGCAATTTCCTCCTCTTTTGGTTCATTTTTAACCTCAGTTTGAGCCTCTTCTTTAGAATCATCGACCTTCTCTATAGTGTCTTTTGCAGTGATGGGTTTACTCTTCGGCTTCACAATCACATCTGCAAAAGCAGAAGGCAACTCGACATTTTCTAAGATTCTCATTGCCTTCAGTTTCTCCTCGAGTAAGTCAGGATCCGCAATGCCATACTCAGAAACAACTGCGCCAACTAGCTGTAATACATGAAAGTGCAAATTAGACCAGAACGGAAAAGAAAGAAAAGAAGAAATATTTGATGTTGTTCAGGGATGACCTCTTCATCAATCTTTTCTATTATCTCCACATGACGAGGGAGCAGTTTCTCCATAAGTTCTAAACTCCACTTCTCTAGCGCCTCAGGCAGGACTGTATGGTTTGTGTATGCCACAGTCCTAGAAACATTAATAACTTTTCAGTAGCACGTTGCAGGACTTAAACTTTTAAGTTATCTTATATACTGGGAAGAGAATAACACTAAGAACAAGAGACAAAATATAGACACATGTGACCCAATTCTACAGGTAGTTTGGCTATTTAGCACCTTTGTGTAATTTTCCAAGCGTCCTCCCAGCTAAGTCCTTTAAAATCCATTAGAATCCTCATTAGCTCAGGAATGCATAGTGTAGGGTGAGTATCATTCATCTGCACCGCAACCTTCTCCGGAAATTCTTCCCATTTGACGTTTCCTCCAGACCTTGTCTCAAAACGTGCTACAATATCTTGGAGCGAGGCTGAACACAGAGTGTATTGTTGTTTCAGACGAAGAGCCTTTCCTTCAAGCGACTCATCTCCGGGGTAAAGCACGTAGCAAATCTGATTCAATTTTAATATATATGCACTGTTACTACGGTTACCAGAAGGACCTTTGTAAATAAATTATGGTCAAATTAAATAGAATGATTTTAAAAGTTCTTGATAAGAGAAAACAAAAATGTGAACGTATCTTACTACAGACTGAAAAACCAAAAATAATTAAGTATTAATGTCCAAGCGTGATAAGAGAACAGAAGCAGGATACAAACCTTTTCAGCATTAAACAGAGCTTCTGCTGCCTCAGTATGCTTCCCAGAGTTATATGAAGATAAATCAAAATCTTCTGAAGTAGCTTTTGTTGACCAGAGTCTTAGATTTATAGTAGTTTTAGTTTTATAACCAGGTATAGGAACATCATAAGCAACGGCCACTATGTCTTCTCCACCAATCCACCGTTTCTTACCATCTGATCCAACAACCACTTTTCCATAGAACTTTACAGGATATGAGACATCATTTCTGACTATTTCCCAAGGATTGCTTAGCTGAAAGAAACGCACAAGTCAATAAACATATCCATAGCTCAGAATTGTATATAGCAAACACTGTACGAGAAAAAAAGTAAAACACGAAGACCTCAAGCCAATCTTCTGCAACTTCTTCCTGTCCATCTTTTGTGATTCTCTGTTTGAACAAACCATACTTGTATCTAAGTCCATAACCCCATGCCGGATAATTCAAAGTTGCCATTGAATCCAAAAAGCACGAGGCAAGTCTCCCGAGTCCACCATTCCCAAGTGCAGGATCTGGCTCCTACAAAATGAAAGTAAAGTATTAGTATCAAAGCACATAAAAAAAGATAAAGGCTCTGTGAAACTAAGCAACAGATCTGCAAAGAGTGCCCGCTCTTTAGACTTTTGTAGTAAACGACAGATCTTTGACAAGATCAATCTACTTAACAACTCACCTGACTAGCTACGCTTTCCAAATCAAAGCCTAGCTTCTTCAAAGCGTCACCATAAGTGCCATTAAGCCCAAGGTTTCCCACTGCATTTGATAAGGCTCTACCCTACAATGAGAGATTGTCAGAAAATAAAGCAAGCACAAAATCACTACAAGTCAAAGACAAGAAAAAAAATGAGTCAAAAGCAAAACCTGCAAAAACTCCATTGACAAATAATACGCCTGTTTCACATTCAACCTATTGTAGTACTCATATGTTGCATTCCAGTTTATGATAAGAGCGTCCCTAACACTTTGTGCAGTCGCAAAGAAAGCCTTAGGCAACTCAAACTTCTCCGGCGAAAACAAAGGCGTGAACTCAGCGTGGTACTTAATGCTAGAAGCTACCGAGGCAGCATCTGGAGCAAAGGGGCTCATCGAGCTAAAAGCTTCTATTTTCAATCAACACAAAGAAAAACCCAAATCAAAATTACAAAGACGAATGATCTAAGAATATGATTAATTCAACATATTAGTAACTACACATACCCAACATTCACTAAAAACTCCAAATTTTATACCCTAATGGGCTAATTCCAACTTGAAACCATTAAAAAAGCAAGTATTTGAGTTGAGAAACGAGAGATGAACTGAGACCTTGTTCAGAATCAATAACTGCATCAGTCACCTTCTCCTTAGGCTCGCTAGAGACAGATTTCACCGATGGAAGTAGTCTTCTCTTAAGTGCCGGTCGCCAATTTCTGCTTCTCGCCGGAAACATCCTCGTCTTCCATCTTCCATTATCGCAACGACGAACAACAAGGCTTGATAACGAATCACATTGCACTAAAATTTCAGCTCCGGTAGATACACCGGAAATTCGCATCGTATCCATAAAAGTTGGTAGAGTAGAGAACAATGGAGCTTCGAGCTTTTTTCTTCAGTTTCACGAGGCAAAAATCTTATCAGTGATCACCCAGTTTATAAGTGATCAGTGATTGAACTATGCCACGTGACGTAGATCTCCACGTGTCATTGTATTATTGGATAAGGGAAATGTACTATCCGTGACAGATCACCTTTTCTCAGTGGGTCTCGAGCTGAAGAAGATATTTGTGGGAGAAAGCGACAAGAGAGGCAATGTGCACCGTCCACGTGTCAGGTTTCTTCATCGTCAATTTAGTGTATTCTTTTTGTCAAAATTACTCAATAATTTCTGCATTCATGCAATTTTTTAAATGTGTCTTGATTAGTGATCCGTTGATTGTTGATTAGTTTTCTAGATAGCTAAAACTTTTATCGAGATCTGGTTACATATCCCGCCTAATAACTCATATATATGGAGTTCGATTCCACCATAACGCAAACGAGTAGAACATTTTAGAGATGAGCTGAGTTTGAGCTACAGATGGATTTAACCGCGTCAACCAAATGCAAGCAACAAAACATTCTTATTGAATACAAAAATAAAATTACATTCCAACCTAAAAGAATAGCAATCATCTAGAAACCTCAATTCAGAAGTCATAAATGGCATAGAGAATTCAGAAAGATAGAAAAAACACTAAGAAAATCAAAAAGACTCACACAAATCTTCCCACAGGAAATTCAAACTCTAATCTTAACCATCTGGTTATGTTACAAAATCAACAGCAACGAAAAGCTATCTTATTGAGTTCACAGACCATACCAAAATGCAGCTTCCACACTTCAACTAGTCATCACCAATGAACACTTCTCTTTGGAGGACTTTGATTCTTTCATGAGTCAACAATGGTCAAGGTTCCATTTTTAGTGGCAATGGAGGAGTGTACATTAACCTTTCTTTTTGAGGCTGAACCTTTTCCTTGTCTTTCTTACTTCCCTGGTGATTAACGTTTCTTGTATCTATAGTGTTCCTTTCACTGCCCTCTGAAGATGACATTTCATTTTCAGAATGAGTTTCTTCTTCTTCACCTTCTTCAAAGTTCTTGTTTTGCTTAGGAACAGATTTAATTTCCTCAATCTCATTCCTATTCTTTCTCTCTTCTTCATTTCCATCGGTTGATCCATTTGTTGAATCATCTTCCTCACTTATGCTTGACTCTGGTGTATCTCCATAAATCTTATATATGTTCCCCTTCTCATCGAAGCTCACAGTTTTCACAACCTGAGGTGCTTTCCCTCCACTTCCTTTCACCAAAACCCTCTTTCTAGTTTCCGAACCCTGCCTCCTTGCATTATCCCTGCACGTCACAAGGATTTCGTTGTCACCATCACCTGAATCATCCTCTGCACTAGAAGTTAGGTCATTCTTATCTACGTAAACCATATAGGCATTCCTATTCTTGTCAAGGCTAACTTTTTTCACCACCCTGGTTGTTTTCCCTCCACTTCCTTTCACCAAAACCCCGTTCCTAGTTTTCAAACCATGACTAACTCCGTTATCCCTGGACATCACCAAGGTTTGCTCCCCAACATCAACTGAATCCTCCTCTGCACTCGAAGTTAGATCATCCGTATTTCCATTTACCTGATACACATTTTTGTTCTTGTCCAATGCTATGGATTTTCTAACCGGATGCTTCACAAGATTACCTTTCACAAAACTCCCATTTCTAGACTTACAGCTACTATTCTTTCTCATATCAATAGAGTTCATATGGACTTCATCACCATCATCAGTAGTGGTGTCTTCTAGCTCAGCACTGTTATCTTCATCTTCACTAGAAGTTACAACGAATTTTCCCATTCGATTCCGCAATTTTTCGATCGTTCTGTCTTCTACTACACCGAAATCCTGAGGCTTTTTGCCATTAAGTTTGTTGCGGCTACCCTTAAAGCTCACATCTATTGTAGTCTTAGCAACAAATTCACACCTTTTAATAGCACAATCATCAACATACTGCAAAAACCTCACCAAATCTCTGCTCAATGATCTCTTACTATTTCGTATCATTGGATCAATCCTACCCTGAATGCGAATGATACTGAATAAAAAATCTGGAAAACTAAATGACAAAACTTTCAAAGAAAATTCACAAAGGTTTTATTAAATACCTGAATCGTATCGAGTTGAAGAAGCAAATGTGTAGCTTTCCGAGAAACAGCTTTAAAAGGGAAAATTGGTTTTCCAGAAATTGAAGACTTTAGAGACAAGAAGCTAGATTTTATCGTTGCAAGCTCCTTGAGGTACCTAAAGGATACAGATCTACGAACCAGGTAAGAACGGAAATGGGTTTGAATGACACGCGCCGCCGAATCTCTCAATGTAGAATGTCGCTCGCGACGCTCGTCATAGAAAGCTGAAAACTTTTCGAGCGATGACTCAAGATCATCGATTTTACGGAGAAGACAAGACAGAACAACATGGTCGTATTCTCGTGGTTGTGAAACATTCTTCTTCTGGTGTTGGCGTCTGATAACATTGAAGCTCTGACACGGAGTCTCGCAGGAACATTTCGTTTCTTGTTGCTGATTTTGGAGGTAAGAAGCTACGAGATGAAGAAGATTATCCGGCGGCGGAGAAGGGTGGTTAGTTTGAGTGCAGCAAGGATTAGATTCGCCGTAGGTACAGCAGAGTGATGAAGTGGCGACTAGAGGGATGTTATTGTGATGGTAATTCTGATGACGTAAGCAGTCGTGGTGGTGGTTGTGGCGGCGAGAGGCCATGGATTCGACGGCGGAGTTTACTAACTAGATCGAGGTGTATTGATTGGCTTTTGACCAAATCGGTCCCATGATTGAATCAAAACCTGAAGAAGAAGATTGTAAAACGTCACGTAGTGCTTATCATTTATTAAGATCCGGCACACAGTGCTTATCATGTATTACGATTCGGCACACAACTGACTTTATTGGAGGGCTCGAACAAAGCGAATGTTTTTTTGTGTGTATAAACCAAACCGGATGGGTTTTGTATATTAACCGTAATGAAATCGAAGATTCAAATGTTACTATGTTAGACCTTTGGTTAGGCTTTTTATCGAGCATAACGTTTTGTATGAGCCAATCATATTTACCAAATCGAATGGTTTTTACCAAACCAAACCAAAATAAATAATTTGATTATGCTTTGAGAATTCTAGATAACCTAATTAGAAACAATTCTATATTAGTTTGGTATTCGGTCTGATTTGGTCTTTTACTAAAACTCATTTGAGTAATTGGTTACCCAAATAAAAATAGCAAAACAAGATTATATGTTTATATTAAATAAGTATTAATTAATTATTCAGTTGTAGTTATCAACCATTATTTACCACTTATTATACTATTTATTTTTTCGAATTCTTTTGTTATTTAATATGTTAGTATGTAGTTCAAAATTTGGTATTATAGTTTTGATTATTTTTGTTTTATTATAAAAAGAGTAGAAAGTTTGATCAACAAAAATTTATTATGTTAAGATTGATTAATTTTAAACCTAATAACCTAAAATTACGGAACAATTTAAGATGATTAAAAACCGTTTAAAAGTTTGATAATTGTTTATATAAACCGAACCGAAGATATTTTTTTACCATTCAGCAATCTTATTCAAATTTTAAATTTCCAAAACTCGAATCGAACCGAACCCAAACTATTTAACCGAGTGCCCAGGCCTTAGTAATGTCAGGTAAGAGACAACCAAAACAAAAATGCATCCTTTACCAACACACAAGAAGTAAGATCAAGTCACATAACACTCTACAATACAATCTGTGTAATGTAGTCCTGATTGAATTTCGTAGTTTTAGCGCATCCATCTTATGAACAGATACAAGATAACAATTGTTCCGATCATACCGACATATTTGATCCAGGTATCAACTCGATTGCGTCTCTCAATGAGCCTAAGTACAGAGTTGGAGAGCCCTACAGTATTGAGAACATCCAAAGCTTTACGTTGTGCGCTCTGAAAGATTCAATCATGCAATGTTAGGAAAAGATAACATGTTGATGGCATCAGAAAATGGTCACAGAGTTTACCTTCAAACGATCCCTTTGTTCAGCATATTTAGAGAGGATAGCAACTCCACTTGAATACGAATCTTCGAGCATTCTCTTTGAATTCTTAACGGAGTTCATTGCTTGAGCCTCATCATCAAATATTTGCATTATGTGAGCTCCTTCTCCACTCTTTCTATCTAACAAATCTGCTCTCTCTTTAGCTTCCAACATCTTTCTCTGGTTCCTTGACATGTATTTCTCTAGACTTTGGTTCAAATACTCGGCCTCTTCTCCGACTTGCTCAACCTTTCTGCCAAAAGAAACCTCTAATTTGCTTATGATTTCAGAATACATTGACAGTGAAATCAACAAAACTACTCTTAAAGTCTACGAACTCTATCCACAAACCCAAAGAGAATATCTACTCAGAGATCTATGAACATGTGTGTGTAGAAATTGCAACATTTCAGGCATCTCAGATCACTAATGACGATTTCGTAAATTGCAATACATGAAATGAATTCAACAAATAATTCAAAGACAGCTAAGTTCATTTGGTTTAAGATTCTCTGATTCCTATTAATATTTTGAACAACGAAGAATTTAAATCAGAGATTGCTGACCTTCTCCAGAGATCACGCTGAGATTTAACAGAAATTGAGCGCCAGAGAGCATCCATATTGGAGCAGAGAGATCGGACTTCAGTAATTTCTCGTTTGACGAAAGAAGCCAGATCAGGAGAATCCATAGAAGATGACTCGAACCTCTCCAGCCTCTCGATTCCATCTCGAGCCTTGAGTAGAATCCTTTTCGCACTACTATATAACTCCGACAAGGATCCGCCTCCACCGACGATTCCAGACGCCATTACCCCACTCAGAATCAGGATTTCTCCGTTACTCTGAATCAGAGATATTTCGTAGCCATCGATACAATATTACAAAGAGCAATTCAAAATCGAAGATATAGGAGATTTATGTCGTAAATACGCATTACTTAACTAAAACGATTAAACGAAGAAGAAGATTAAAAAACGTCACGTAGTGCTTATTATTTACAACGATCCGGCAACGCATTTAACTTTGTTGGCCGTTCAGACCATACGGACTGTTTTGTAAAACGAGTGTTCTAAAAATCGGCTTAGGCGACTAGATAGACCCATGTTAAAACTAGTGTTCTAAACAACTATGATTATAATAATATAGGAAAAATTAAATAGGTATGATAATTTGGTGGTTTTAGCAGTATTTAGGTGGTGGTAATTAATTGATCTAAGCGACTTTTTTAATTTCTTATTTGAATTTTATTAAAGTTTGGAAGAAAAAAAAATTTAACTATAAATTTATTCCTAAAAGTATTAAATTATTTATTTTAGAGTTTGATAAAATAATATTAACCTTTTTATTTATAACTCACAAGATAATTTCTTATTTTTATTTTATATATAATATAATCTATTATAAAATCATCTAAACTATCGAAAATTACTTAAGTCTTGTAATTAGTTGGTGTATACGATTTTTTGAAATTTCTTACTTGAATTTTATTAGAAAATAGAAGAAAATAGTTTTAATTATAAGTTTAATCTTAAAAATTATTAAATTATTTATTTTAGAGTTTGAAAAAATAATATTAACCTTTTTATTTATAGCTCACAAGATAATTTTAATTTTTATCCCATATATAATATAATTTATTATAAAACCATGTAAACCACCGGAAATTACTTAGAGCACCTGTAACGGGTTTTTTAAAGAATTTCTAAAAACGGATCTTAAAATAGAAATCAATATAATAGTGGGTTGTTGGGCCGAGTAAATGAAGAAGCGTTTCTTATTTAAGCATTTTAAGGATCGATTTCTTAGCCACGTGTTGTCTCTGGATTGGTGCGGGTGGTTGAGTGTATTTACACTTGTGGCCAAAAATTTCATTTCGCGATAGAAACGAAAAAAAAGGAAGAGGCGATTGAGTGCTCCGAGAGGCGATTTAGGGTTCTTCGTTTTCAGAGGTAAATCGAAGCGTAGGTTGTTATATGACATATTTTGGGGTTTATTTTTCGCGTTTTTTGGGAAATAGGGTTCAAAAATTTGGGGATCTAGGGTTTCAATTTTGTGGGGATTTTTAGTTCGCATGTTAGGGGTTATAGGGCACGATTTTCTCTGATTTCGTTTATATGGTTTTAGGGTTCGCGTGTTGGCGTTTTGATTTCGAATCAATCTTCTTAAATCTTTAGTATGCCTTCTGATTTTGTCGAAGTTTGTCACTTTGTTCTTAATTGGTGTTTCTTGTTCCAGTTTTTCATGTCTGCGTATAAGAGTGATTTTTAGCTTGATTTTTCTGGTGATGATTTGTCTTTCGTCCCTGTTTAGGGTTTGATGTGTTTAGATAATGACTCATACACTCAAGAATCTGAAATTTTGAGCTCTTATTTTTCCTTCAACGATTTAGTTACTCATAGTTTGAGTAAAGGTTTCACAAGCTCGATACATTTCTGTGTGTTGACTGTAATGTAGCTTTTCTTTTATTTCTTTTTGTCGAAATTATCAAATAGCTGAATTTCATTTCTTTTCTGGTCAAGATGCTGATAATTGTGTTTATGTCTTGTGATATATCATTTAGATGGAGATGCAAAGTCTATTAAACTTTGATTTGGATTGTGGCCCTGTTCATCAATCTATATTGGTGAGGCAACATGAGCATAGATCAGCTACCGAGAGGTAGCCAAAACTAAAGAAAGAAAGCCTAAGACATTTCCTTATTTTCTCTAATTTTGTTTATATGTTTATCATTGGTTGTAACAATCACTTACCTTTGGACTTCTTATAAAAATCATTAGGTATTGGAATATCATCCTCAGATGTTGGAGGAATACCTTCGTGGTGGTGATCAGCTTAGCTTCATGTACCTGAGGTTAGCTTCATGTACTTCATAGACATCATGCTTCTTTACATAATCTTTGTCTAGGTATCTGTCCCTCTATCTCTGAAAGCAATGTGCTTCTGGTGATTGTGTGTCGCAGATAGAGAGAGTTCATTAATAGAAAATAATAAACCAATTGAAAACCAGTAGATGTTAATTAATAGAAATCCATAAACCAATACAAAACCTTTAAACGTAGTTGATGTTAATTAATAGAAAACAGAAAACCATTTATGTTCAATCCTTAAATGTTCAATTAAGAAATAGATATATGTCACTTTCAATTAAACACTTGGGTCAATTAATTCTTTAAACACTTGGTATGTAGACAACTAAGAGAAACACAGAGATGTCTTTAGTAGGTAGACACAATTTAATTGGAATTAAACACTTAGTTTGTTCTCAATATATAATCCTATGTGTTCCTACTAGAGAAACACAGAGACATCTTTAAAAATGAGTTCAAACCAAGGTTTTATGAGTCTTTTAAACAGTCAAAGTGCATTTGAACTAGGATCACCAGAAAATCTCTTCTGTAGTAGCCAGAGTCAAGATGACTCTATGGTCAGTCAAAAGAGGAAGTGGAGCCCTCAAGAGGATGTAATCCTCATAGGGGCTTGGCTGAACACGAGCAAGGATGTTGTGGTAGGCAATGAGCAGAGAAGTGGTACATTTTGGAAGAGGATCCAAGACTATTACAACTCGAATCCACAGCTCAGTGGGACAACACCAAGAGAGGCAAGTCAATGCAAGCAAAGATGGTCTCAGATCAATGACCAGGTGTGCAAATTTGTTGGTGCCTATGAAGCAGCTTTAAGGGAACAGTGGAGTGGGCAGAATGATAATGATGTGATGAAACATGCGTTGGACATCTTCTACAACGACCAGTAGTCCAAGTTCACACTTGAACACGCTTGGAAAGAGCTAAGACACAATAAGAAATGGTGTTCTGTGTATGTGGACAAGGATGGAGGAAAAGAGAAACACAAACAAACTCATGTGGATGTGGATGGAGGAGAGGCAGTGGCAGATGAAGAGGGTAGACCAATGGGAGTCAAGGCTGCTAAAGCGGCTACGAAGAAGAAGAAGACTGCTAAAGAACATGAACTGGGAAAGCTTGCAGCTTGAAAGAAAAGAAAGAATCTCTAAGAATAACCTACTCCAGAGTTTATTAAACAAGAATGAGCCACTAACAGAGATGGAGTTAAACCTTAAGCTCAAGCTAATGTCTGCTTTTTTGTGAAAATGATAGTTTGTTGAGCTGAAACTGTGGTTTATTTTTGGTTGTCTTTTGATTTGCTTTATGATCTCTTTTTCTATTTTGCAAGTGAAGTACAATAGCATGTGCACACTGAAGACAAAAGCCGATGTCTCTCAAGAGTAGTCTCTTTTTCTGTTTTGTTGTATTCTCTTTTGGATTTTACTGTCACGAGTGTGTTGTTGCTCTATCATCTCTTTATAAGTTAGTTTGTATTTGGGGATCTATGGTAGTCTCTTATGCAATTTCGTTTGCAGTTCTTTGTACTAAAAACATGTAAAATCCTCTCTACTCTATTGTCTTCTTGTTTAAGGTATTGTTTCTTATTGCAGTTCAATGATATATCAATGATGTTTAAGGTATTGTTTCATAACAACGATATGTATCAAAACAACTTTGATTATTTTTGCTTTGATTCTTCTTTCTCCTGATAACACTTTGTTTTTGATTCTGCTTTGATACACTTTGATTCATTCACTTGTAAATCTCACAATTCAAGTCAACTTATTTACGACATTTTACGATTTTTCTTATGGTTTGTAAGTCAAATATTTCAAGTCAACTTATACCTTATAATTAGTTGGAAAATGAAGTAAAAGAAAGTTTATATTGCAAGGTTTATTGGGTATAATGCTATTCATTGTGAAATTTAGTAGAATAACAAAATTTAGATTATTAATCAATAATCACAATCTCTACATTTTACTAAACATTAAAAAAAAATACACACACAAAAAACACACACACAAAATTCTATTGTTATCACTTGTGTACTAATCTGAATTGTTATTAGTGGTTCCTGAAGAGGACGCATATAAGTACACACATAAAAATGTCCTCATCTTCGACCGATGAACTCGACCGAAGATTAGATGAAGCTTTATAAGACGCTTTTGAAGATACGTACAACAGCATAGAGGAAGCTCGAGGAAAAAAACAGAGGAAACATGCTTACATAGAACAAAAACGCGAAGAAGGCCACATCCGTTTATGGAATGACTACTTCAGTGAGGATCCGATATATCTGAGTCATTTATTCAGACGCCATTTCCGCATGAACAGACCATTATTCATGCGTATTGTCGATGTCCTCTCGGAAAATGTTCGCTTCTTTCAACAAAGAAGAGATGCGGTCGGAAGGTTTGGCCTCTTGGCAATACAAAAGTGTACAATAGCTATTCGTATTCTTGGCTATGGTTTTCCGGCTGACGCGGTTGACGAATATCTCCGAATGGGTGAAACCACAACACTTAGGTGTTTAGAAAATTTCACTGAAGGAGTAATACGGTTATTTGGAGATGAGTATCTACGAAGACCCACACCAGAGGACCTTTAAAGACTACTCGATATTGGAGAGATACGCGGGTTTCCAGGGATGATAGGGAGCATTGATTGTATGCATTGGGAGTGGAAAAATTGCCCTACCTCTTGGAAAGGACAATACACCCGTGGATCAGGAAAGCCTACAATTATCTTAGAGGCTGTAGCATCACAAGATCTTTGGATATGACATGCTTTTTTGGTCCTCCATGAACCTTAAACGATATCAACGTCCTCGATCGGTCACTTGTTTTCGATGACATCATACACGATCGAGCTCCAAGGGTACAATACATGGTCAACGGACACACGTATGATTTGCCGTACTACCTCACCGACGGTATATATCCAAAATGGCATACATTTATCCAATCTATCTCACTCCCTCAAGGTCCTAAAGCGGAGTTGTTTGCTAAGGTTCAAGAAGCAACCCAAAAAGATGTGGAGCGTGCTTTTGGAGTATTGCAAGCTCGATTTGCGATTGTGAAAAACCCGGCTCTTATATGGGACAAGGAAAAAATTGGGAAGATTATGAGAACATGTATCATACTCCACAATATGATAGTGGAAAATGAGCGAGATGGATACACTCAGTATGATACATCTGAATTTGAAGAAGGAGACGTATCCAGAAGTTCTCAGGTGGATATGTCATATTCTACCAACATGCCTACGAATCTCGGAAATATGTTTCAAATTCGGAGTCATGTTCGTGATCGCTAGATTCATGACCAGTTGAAAAATGACTTAATTGAAAATATTTGGGACAAATTTGGTGATCAAGATTAATTATAAATTGTTGTATGTTCATGTTTAATTATTAAATAAATAATAATTTTCAATTTCATTAATTCATTGTTTATTAAATTTTTTTATTCTAAGAACCTCAAAGAGTCTCACCATTACACTTGCACAATACTTAACAATGCTTAATTATTTAAGATAAACAAAAAGGAGTAAGCAAATGGTAAGAACTCCATTAGGAGTCTTACCATTGTAGTTGCTCTTAGGCCTTGCCTAGATTTTTAGACATTAAGTAGAAAGTTATCGCCCAGCTACCATATAGCGACGTTTTATGCACTAATGAAAACCAATGATAAGAAGGGTAAAGATAATAACTTTACAAGAGTTAACTAAATTAGGATAAAAAAAATAGAAAACAAAATGGCCAAAGGGTAGTAAAGAATATCCACTATGATGAAAAGAAACAAGAGTTCTAAAGAATAAGACAATGAAAACTTCCTTTGGATTTGAAAGTAGAGATGCTCTTAAGATTGCCAACTAAATTTATAGCCATGCTCAGCTTCATATCAAAATATTGGTCATCGATAATCTGTACCAAAGAATTCACTAATTTGTAAATGACTTTTCGTCTACAACAACACAAACGTAGAATTGCTCTTAGATTTCTTCTCCCATGAAGAGCTATCTTCTGATTATCAAAGAGTAAGCATAGCGCTACATCCGGATTGTTGTGCATAAGCTCGTTTGATGTCTCAGATTCAATGCGGATTATTCTGTGTGATCTTGAGTTCGATTTAGAGGAAGAAGGAGTTTGAGGGAGATGAAAGACAAGGCGCGAGTTATAGAGTTCCCCATCGATTAAACCATCGACGGGTACATCTCTCTTCTGGATATGAATCCGGAATCCACTAAAGAACTTGTATATTGTTTCTTCTTGAGAACTCTACTCTCTGTAACAATGGCGTCTCTCTCTATCTCTCTGTAAAACCCTCGTAATATCTTTGAGAAGATGAATCTGGGCCTATACACGGGCCAATTCATTATTCTTGATTGTTGGGCCACAAATCGGCCCAGAAACAAAAAACGAGCTAAAGAAAAAGATGGGCTGGCGCTAAACCTCAGACCCATTAGCAAATCAATTGCTAATTGGGCCAAGTGGCTCGGCCCACATCCAAAAATGAAACGACAAAAACCAACACTCCCACCTTGACGCTCCATTTCATCTCCGCGAGCTAAAACCTAGCCACTGTGATTCTCTCTCGATCCTTCTTCAGCTCTTCAGATCCGATGTGTGACTGTCTTGGGTTTTAACCTCTTCTCACTGTGAGTACCAAAGTTGTTCACAGTAGCCCTGCTCCGGTGTAAGAGTCTCGACTTCCTCCGGCGACGACTCGACTTCCTCGTAAGAATCTCCGTTTTTAATGTTCTTCTTTAGTTTTCCGATACATACATGAGCAGATCCTATCACTTCCTCTGATAAATCTGATGGTCGATTCTTTTCCTTTACTTAACCATTCTTGCATGCACGGATCTTGTCTTTTCTGACAGATCTGACGGTTCAGTTCTAATATATCTGACCCTTTTTTTTCTTTTCCGATGAACGCGATGAGGTGAACTCCGATGGATCTTAACTTAAGCATCAGGAAACCGGTAAGTAAAAAAAATTCTAGCTTCTCCAACATATTTCAAATTTACGGAGAAGCTAGAGTTTTTCTTCTTTTCCTCCTTGCTTTTTGAGATCTAACCTTTCTCTTGTTCTTGTTTGGTGCAGATCTTGACCAAGAACATCGCGACCTTTCATCTTCCTTGCATGTGAGTATCTGACCCTTCAGATCTCTTCCTTTTTTTTTCAAACCCTGATTCCTAGCTCCTGAAACCTGTTTTTTTTAAAAAAAACCTTCTTAAAATACCAACTACCTGAATTTCTTTCTTTTTATTGATCGTGCTGTAGGTATCAACAGATCTGAGTGTTCCGACATTGGAACTCCATGTCGGAATACTCTCACAACGACCCTTAGGCTTCCTCCATCCTCAAAGACTGCATGCAGCCTTTAAAACTTCTCAGGCAGGTAATGACCTTCGTAAACATGTCCTGCTGGGTTGATCGATGTGTGAATCTTAGTGACTTTGACTTGTTTAGTTTCTGTCACTTCTCTGATATAGTTGTATTTGATTTGAATATGCTTGGTCCTTTCACTGCACATTTTGTTCTTTGATAGGTAGATAGCGCTTTGAGAATCACAGTATAATTCCATAGTTCATGTACATTGCTTCATTTCTTCGCATATTCCTTGTATCCATACTACTCTCTGCTAGCTTCTGATAGTGCTATGTATTCTGATTCCGTTGTAGATAAAGCTACTACTCTCTGTAGTCTAGATCTCCAACTTATTGTGTTATTTCCCAAAGTAAGAAACATATCTTGAAATTGATCTTCGTTTGTCTAAGTCAGAAGCAAAATCTGCATCACAGTAGCCTTTAATTCTGAAATCCTCATCTTTCTTGAATGTTAGGCTTATTTTTGATGCTTCATTTAGATAATGCATTATCCATTTGACTGCTAACTAGTGTGTTTTTCCTGGTTTTGACATGTACCCGACTGACGATACCAATTGAGTAAGCAAGGTCTGGACGTGATCCGACCATTGCATACACCAGACTCCCGACTGGGCGCTTGTATAAGGTACGTCCTCCATTCCCTTAATCTCTGCGTCTTCGTCATCTGAGGAGATGCTTTTTAATTTGACTGAACTCATATAGGTGTAGAGACTGACCTGCTATCACTTATGTTAAAAGTATTTAAAACTTGCTTGATATACTGTTCTTGTGATAACTGTAGTGTACTCTGCTTTCTGTCTCTGTAAATGTTCATGCCTAGTATTCGCCTTGCTGGTCCTAGGTCTTTCCATTTCGAACTGTTTACTGAGAAGCCTCTTTAGTTGTTTCTGTGGTTGATGCAATGAGCATATCATCTACATATAGGAATAGATATATCATGGTATCAACTGTATTTCCCTTGTAGTACATGCATGAGTCATATTCACTCTTTTGAAACTGTTGATTCTTCATGAATTCATCAAACTTTGCATTCCATTCTCTGGTGATTGCTTTAAACCATATAGAGATTTCTTAAGTAGACACACCTTTCTTTCTTTTACTTTCACTTCATAGCCTTCTGGTTGATTCATGTAGATCTCTTCCTGTAAAGTTCCGTGTAAAAACACTGTTTTCACGCCCATTTGCTCTAGTTCCATGTCCAATTGAAACTGTAGCTAGTAGAATTCTAATTGAAACATGCTTAACTACTGGTGCAAAAATATCATTATAATCTACTCCTTCAACCTGAGCATAACCCTTAGCAACCAATCTGCTTTTAAATCTTGGTTTTTCAATTCCCGGTATGCCTGGCTTTAGCTTGAATAACCATCTGCATCCAATTACCTTTTTATTATGTGGTTTATCGACTAGAATCCATGTGTTGTTTCTGATGAGGGAATCCATTTCCTCATCCGCTGCTTCTCTCATTTTTTCACTGTTTTTGCTATGCACTGCTTCTATCATAGGTCTTAGGTTCTTCAAGTTCTATTTCCTCAGACTTGATAGTGCAAATGCAACTAGGTCTGCTTCTTCATATCTAGATGGAGGTCTTATATTCCTTTGTTTCCTGTCCCAAGCCAATAGGTAGTCTTCCAGATTAGACTCTTCACTTTCTGAATGTTCAGTGTCTAAAACGGCTCCCATCTTCACTGATGCCTTCTGGTACATACTCTGGACTTGCTCCACCTGACCTAGCCATACCCTCTAGTTGATCTTTCTCACCAGTATTTCCTCTAGGTTTACTTTAAAGGTTACCCTTCTATCATATTTTCTTTCACTGTTTTGCTTATCAACCTTAGATTTCTTGTTCTCCTGAAATGGAGTCTCTGTATAGTTCATCTTCGTTGAATACTTACATCCTCTGCTAATTATCAGCTTGCCTTCTTCGATTAGCCAGATCCTGTACCCCTTAGTTTATGTTCCATAACCAACAAAAACTCCCTTTAAAGCTTTAGGGCTTAGCTTGTCTTGAATAATATGAACATAAGATATACATCCGAAACTCCTTAGGTGATTGTACTCGGGTTTATATTTTGACCATAATTCTTCTGGTACATCAAAATTGATTGATGATGTTGGTGATCTGTTTATGATATAAACCGCTGTGTTGCTGCCTCTGCCCAAAATTCTCCACTTAGACCAGATTCTGATAGCATACATCTCACCTTTTCCATTATAGTTCTGTTCATCTCTTTCTGATACTCCGTTTTGCTGTGGTGTTATGCACAAGTTCTATGCCTTTTAATTCCTGGTTCTTTGCATAAGTCCATCAAACTGTTTATTACAGTACTCTAGTCCGTTGTCAGTCCTTAGGCATTTGATTCTCTTTCCAGTTTGATTTTCTACAAGCATTTTCCAATCCTTGAAAGCTTGAAATGCTCACTCTTTTTCCTTAGAAATGAATCCAAACCTTCTTTGAGTAATCATCTATAAAGCTAATGAAGTATTGACA
>JAKUCM010008670.1:0-30131 GCA_023374145.1 Lepidium sativum | reverse complement strand
GAGAGAGAGAGAGAAACCTAACTTTGCTTTCTGTTCTCTCATTTTTTCACACATTTTGATTTTCGAATATTTCTTGGGTTTCTTCTGCCATGATTTCTCTTTTACTCTTTGTTTTCCCGAGAAAAATCTCCGGGAAAGTAGGATAATCTGTCTGTCGAGTTCCGAAAATAATATTTTTTCCAATGTCGTGCTGTTTCTTCAAAAGTACTTTGTTCTTGATCCCGATTTTGACGTTACTAAGCTCCGGGAGTTGCAATGGTCGAATTTTCACCTTTGAGATGCATCATAGATTCTCCGACGCAGTCAAGCAGTGGTCCGATTCAACCGGAAGGTCTGCTAAGTTTCCTCCCAAAGGAAGCTTCGAATACTTCAATGCTCTTGTCCTCCGTGATTGGTTAATCCGTGGGCGTCGCCTCTCGGA
The DNA here is from genome assembly GCA_023374145.1 of Lepidium sativum. Lineage (NCBI taxonomy): Eukaryota > Viridiplantae > Streptophyta > Magnoliopsida > Brassicales > Brassicaceae > Lepidium > Lepidium sativum. The sequence goes on along the minus strand of JAKUCM010008670.1, from coordinate 29,710 downwards.
GTCGGAATCGGAGTCGTCACTTACTTTCTCCGATGGAAATTCTACTTCTCGCATCAGCTCTCTCGGATTGTAAGTGCATTTTACTCAGGTTGTTACCAACTATTTCAAAAAAAGGATAAATCTGAGTTCTTCCCGTACAATCTTCTGATATCAGTTTGCATTACACGACGGTGAAATTGGGTACTCCGGGATTGAGATTCATGGTTGCGCTCGATACCGGCAGCGACCTCTTTTGGGTCCCTTGTGATTGCGGCAAATGCGCACCAACAGAAGGAGCCGCTTACGCTTCTGTATGTTAAATAAAACACTTTTTGCAGTTACAGTGGTTGAGTTTACTGATCTATTAAGTTATGAATCTCCATAGTGGAATCCTTAGTTCTGAGTTTCTATTTGCCCTGTTTAGGAATTTGAACTCAGCATTTACAACCCTAAAGTTTCAACCACAAACAAGAAGGTCACCTGCAACAACAGTCTATGTGCACAGCGTAATCAATGCCTTGGAACTTTCAGCACTTGCCCTTATATGGTGTCTTATGTCTCTGCTCAGACTTCAACAGTTTCAAGTACAGCTCGACCCTCCTACTTGATCAACAAGGGTCGAGTTTACACTTTGTTGCTCGGATCTCGCCAATCTACAGCTCGATCTGCACTGCTCGAGTTTAGCTTGTAGGTTAACTATCAGAGGTTTTGCAGCAATGTCAAGTACCACTTCAGAAGCTTCATAAAGTGCAGCACATGCTCATGTTCATGTCACTCATATTCACAAGCCATGTCATAATAGGGCAGACAATGCTCCAAATTTCAATACCCAATGTCTAGGGACTACACCGCCTGCAATACCCACTAACAACTTTGACATCTATAGCTAGATGATCAAATGAGTCGAAACTGCATGTTCCATGGCTTACCGATTGAAGACCCCCTGGAACATTTGGACGACTTTGAGCGATTATGTGACATAACCAAGATCAATGGTGTGACCAAGACTTCTAAGGTGTATTATGTTGCTTCAGGAGTTCGATATGGAGATATTGGACAAGCCACGGGTTGAGAACATAGGTTCAAGTCCAATATCAAGATACTCAAAATTCACCCTCAAACCATCATGAAGCTAGTTGGAGCAAATCTGCCTTGGTATGCCGATTTAGTCAATTTTCTAGTTGTGGGTGAGGTGCCAAAAGACATGGATGCTTATCAAAGGAAAAAGTTCTTCAGGGATGTTAATCAATACTTCTAGGATGAGCCTACCTATACAAGAGATGATCTGATGTGTTGTCTAGAAGGTGTATTGTTCAGTCTGAAGTTCAAGGGGTTCTACAGCACTGTCACGGACCAACTTACTATGGAAACCATGCTACCTTCAAGACAATTCAGAAGGTTTTACAAGCTAGTTTATAGTGGCCAACAATGTTCAAAGACGCCCAAGCTTTCATCTTCAGATGTGATCCATGCCAAAGAATGAGAAATATTGGCAAAATGAATGAAATTCCACTAAACCCAATTATGGATATTGAGGTTTATGATTGTTGGGGCATAAACTTCATGGGGCCATTCAACCCTCCATCTCACAGGAACATCTACAATCTTGTAGCAGTGAATTATGTTTCTAAATGGGTGGATGCATTAGCATGCCCAACTAATGACGCCAAGGTAGTGATCAAGTTATTTAATAACACTATTTTCCCCCCTCAGACTAGTAAACAGGAGGAGTTATAAAGATTGTGATTAGTGATGGAGGATATTATTTCATCAACAAGTGAGTAAAAGTTGAAATTAAGATGGTTAAGTTCTTTCCAAGTACAAGAAGTTCGACAATATGGAGCAATTACTCTCAACAATGCAAAGGAAAAGCATTTCACGGTGAACAGGAAGAAGGTCAAGCCTTACATAGTAGATGAAGACACCCCAGAGAGAACTCTTGCTGTTCTCGATGAGCCACCACTATTCTAATGGGGTGAGGAGTCAAGCTAAAGACATTAAAAAAGCGCACTTGGGAGGCAATACCATAGTATCCTTGTAAATATTTTCTTTCATTTTCTTTGTTTCTTTTATGTTTTCTTTTTCTTAGGACATGGGGGGAGTACTACAAAGCTCAGAAATCAAGAAAAAGTTGGTAGATGAGAAAAATCAACCAACCCAATCCACTTACCCGATCAACATAGGGTTAAGTTTTGCCTCTTTTAGAAAAAGGACCTCACATACCTTCTATGGTCTCCAGAAGGTACCCACTCCATCCCTACATTGTACATACTATTGCATCATGAATTTTTCTTTGTTTGTCTAAGATTTTCCTTCAACTTTCATGCACACAAGAAACTGTGTAATTTAATTTTGGGAGAGCGTCCTTGAGGTGACTGACATGTTTGTTGTGATCTTAGTTTTAATTTTTGCATACTTGATTATGCAAGTATTGCATATCATTTAAGGTATAGAAAACCCATAAAAATTGAAAAACTTTTCAAAAATCCATAAAAGAGTGGTCATGTAGCTGCATTCATATAGGATTGAGTCTAGTTACATTTTTGTTCTGGGAATTATCTTTCTCGAGATAACAATCTTGTTACGTTGATCGGCAAGTAACCATAGTGAACTTTATGGATTCTGGTTTTTCCACTTAGAAAGCTCATATGTGGATTGTTCTTCTTGGAAACAATTGCTTATGTTATATCTCGAAAGGACCGGGTTTGTTTCCTCCTAATCGGATTAAATTTTCTAAATTAGGGCCTTGCGATGCATTGAATATTTTCCTTCCTTGAGCTTGACTTGACATAAAATAATAGGTGAATCTTCTTACAACTCAGCTTATTCGATGACGCCTAAGGTGAACAAGGAATATGTGTAAACCCCTACATTTTCGTGTTTCACTAAGAAAGTTGAGGCAAAAGGGACATGAGATAACCTTCTCTTATTTGTCGATCCCAAAAAGGGACATGAAAGGAACCTCTGATTTGAGTTATAGATCCTAAAAACATGAGTTTGGAAAAAAACTTAACTAAAACAAGAATAAATAAGTGTGCAGAATCGAATAATTCATGTTAAGTTCAAGAAAGTTGAATAATATGTTCACTGATCAATAGTCCGTCCAGAGGCATGCGCCTATAGAAATAGGATTCAAACTTGTGATTCTCAGAGGCCAGCTAGGTACTAGGGATAATTAATTTGGATGCTAATCTTTGACGCAATTATATTGTGGTCTTTCCAATAGAATAAGGGTTCACATGTGGATTATGGTTTTCGATCTGATAAGTTATTTGTTTGATGTGTGATATTCCCTGTGTCTGCAGTCTCTCTTCCTTCTTAAAGCTATGCATTTTCTTCAGGGCAAGCAAAAACTAAGTTTGGGGGAGTTGATATGTCTGCATTTTAGCATATTTTAACAGCATTATCCATCATGTTTTGTATACATATCCACATCATTTCCATCATTTTAGAGTTTTTTTAGATTCATATTGCACAATTTTCATTTGCATTGCATATATATTGCGTATGAAGCTATTTTAGGTACTTTGGAGTCTTTTTAAGCATTATGGAATTGCTAAGAATTGTAGCATGATGAACTCGAGCTACCAACTCGACCAAATGGGTCGAGTTTGATTCTCAAGGGAAAGCTGAACCAGACTTGACCAGTAGGCTCGAACAGAAGACCTAGAGTTTCGAGATTTTGAATCATCACAATAGGACTTGACCTCATAGGCTCGAGTTGCACCTTTATTGGAGAATTTGGTAGACTCGATCTGCACTGGGTCTAGTCACTTTTCAGCACTTTTAGTTTATAGACTTTTTGATCCATGCTGACTTTTTAGGTTTTTGTAAATGAGTTTGGCTTTAAATACCCATAAACACCCAAAGACAAGGAGTACGTTTGATTTCCAGATCTAGAAAAGTTTTAAACTATCTTTTCTCTAGTTTACTTCTAGATTTTACTTGATTTGTCTATGATAAATTGAGATTTTGTTTTTGCTTTCTTCTTTAAGTTTGTGCATCTCTTTCTCTTTCTAATTATGTTGTTCATTTTAAATTCTGGTAGATCTAGAGAATCCTTCGCTTGTTTAAGTGCATTCACTTGTCTTAATGTTGATTTCGACTTGATCACTTAAAATCTGATTGTTGCTTTCTTCACCCACAAGGTGTTTGGAATTCTACACCAATTGAATGTATGAAACACATTCGTTGAGAAATTACCGCAATTTCTTAGTGGTATCCATGGTCACAAACAGTAGAGACGTTTCTAGGCTTCTCAATATCGGCAAACAACATGGATTTCTTGGAATGTTTGGTAACCTTGATTGCATGTATTAGAAATGAAAAAATGTCCAACTAGTTAGGCATGAAGTTTGGCAGAGTTGTGTCCTGATAATGAGTGGTGTCCGAAGGCATCTTTAGCTCCAATTTTTGGCGACTTGCTTTTCTCCTTTAGTTTTTGTTTGATGTTGTTAGTTTTGTTTACTTTGGCCAGAGAGTGGTTAGAGGCTAAGATCATTGAGCTAAATCGTTTGGTGGTCCTTGATAGATCTCCGGGGAAGTGGCCTAGTTGGAGTCTTGGCTTTTCATAAGATGTGTGGTGTTGTGGCTAGTGTTCTTCTCGCCGGAGGTTGTGATGTTCTCTCCACTGCCTTATGTGTGGGGTTTGGTGGCTCAAGGCTTAGCAATTTTTTATGATGGCTTTAGGCGGAATTGGGTTTCTCGTTATGTTGTGGATCCCGCTAGTGTTAAAAGCCTCGTCAGATCTGATGATGTCGTCGAAGATGGTTATCAACGCCGATTTTTGGTTTGGTTTATATCCTTTCTCCTTGTTTTAATTAAGTTAGGATTTCTTAGCTTAAACGATTTATTTTTGTCTTGGTTTACTCTAGAATTTGATATGGTTAGCTCCATGTGTTTGATCTTGTGTTCCTCACCGGTTCCAGTTTGTGTTATGTTTCCCGAATTGCGGTGGTTATGCTCCTCGTATACACTATATTGAACAGAATGAGGCTATTCTCTTCAAGTTTCTATCGTGGTATCGTTCAGTCACTCGTTATTTGCTTTCAATCATATCGTTTTTTGACGTCGCCCTTTTCAAAAAATTTATGGGATATATGTCTTCCAATTTGTAAGCTTAGAACTTTATTTGTGACGTGTCTTCATCAACAATACAATATGAGATTGTTTCGTACACATGAGTTCAATTCTGCTTTGTGGTGGCCTAGTTCTTCAAGTTTTGTTTTCGGTTGGCAAAGAGAGAATCCTAAATGTAATACAACAAAATAGTAATTAAAAACAAATCTTCTTATCAAAATGATCCGTTGTTATCTTTTTTTTTTTTTGGCTAAAAGATTCTCATTCATAGATTAAACAAGTAAAACACAGTGTGGTTGTAAGGCCTTTTTCGTAATATTATCAACCCTATAACTGGTTGCACGATTTCAAGCTGCACCCGTGAAGATTTGGATTGCATCTTCTGATATATAGGATGGTATAGCTCGAGCAGTCCAGATTGACCAAGCTACCCAGGGAAATAGAGGGTCTGACCCACACCCGAAGGAAGAAGACAAATCAGAATTTTTGGTATCATTAGACCTCTTGAAAGGAGCCGATCTATGAGATATCACACTACAAGAAAAGAGAGAAATTGCGATGGTAATTTTCGATGTTAAAAGGCTATCAAAAAATTGCTACGTTGTTGTGACACGCTTGCTAAAAATATACGGACAATACAAAGATGTCGCAAAGAAGGAACGGAAGAATGACGTCGCAACCTTGCGACATCTGATACAACGAGTTTTAACCCTATAACCTACTGCAAGTGCACATCAAACGTAATAGTATTTAGGGATCAAATCCACGAAGACCAATGACCACACTAACGATTTGATTATTTAACTAGAGCTAAGACAATAGATGTTTTAAGTGCAATTTAGTATAACAAGGAAATTGATGTAAACAATATCTAAGGAATCAAGTTTAGGGGATTCACAAGGAAATCAAGGATAAGATGAGGAATCTATTCAGGCAAAATCAGTTCCGTTCTCGACTAAGAAATAACAGTTGACTATCCTACTCTCGCAGCGATAATCACTATGCCTAGATTCTAGAGATCTTAATTTATGTTGGTTTTGGGAATCTAACCATGCAGTATTAATGGTTCCTAAGTGTCCACAACCCAACCTACCATCAACTCTCGTTGGTAGTGAAGGTGTTGCTTACCTAGAAAGGTTCCGGTTCTTATTAAACTTCTGGGATAATAAGCAACCTGAGATCATAGATTAGTTAGCTACTCTAACCTAAGCGTTAACCATGTTTCTAGGTTGAGATTCCATAATTGAGACCTATTTGTTCCTCATCTTTGATCCCTTTAAGATCCTTAGAATACCTTAAACCTGGCTATGAATTACTCAAACATGGAAATAGAGAACAAGCAAGCAATCGTAAGAAAATTCATTCAAAACTCAAAATAGATGCAATAGAGGTTCATGGATCTTCTCTAAGGATGTAGAGAACTCAATCCTTCTTCCCTAGGTTACAATAAAGGTCTGCTGCTTTTTCTCTCTCTAAAGTATATCTCAAAACGTGTTTTCTTAACCTAATATATAGAATAAACCAACTGGAACGAAATAAGGAAATTCACTTTTTGTTTCGCAGAGTCATGGATCGATCGATCCGTAGACTGCTCGATCAATCAACCCTTCTTCATTCGATCATGAAACTTCTGTATCGTGCAAATGATCGTGCACAACTTCTCCTTAACTGGTTCGATCGATCTCTGAGTGCTAAGTCGTACAATGGATCGTGCGCATAATATAGACGAGTGGGGTCGATCATCTCAGGCGTGAGGAGTCGATCATCGGATCGAGCGCAAGTTTTCCTATCTAAAGTTACGATCGATCGATCTTGGTGTTTCTCGATCGATCGTTCAACTCAAAGTGGAAAAATCCAAAGTTAAGCTCCACTCTTGCTCAGCATGTGGAACCCAAGTATTCTTGCGTTTCATATATGAAAAGACTTGAAGAACACGACAAAGACTAAAGAAAACATATGAATTAGTAAGCTATAAGTCGGTGTAAATGAGATATATCAATTCCCCCAGACTTGGCTTTTTGCTTGTCCTCAAGTAAATACCCAATGATCTAACAGGAAGATATAAACTCAAGAACTCATTCATCGTAGGAATCTAACATCTCAAAACCTGAGCAAAGAACACTTGATTCATTCGACAAGAGAGAGACCACCTTATACTTCCCCCAGACTTAACAACTAGTTCATCCTAATTCCAAAATCAGACCCAAAAGTTCTAGATCACAACACCAACCTCTTATGAGTCTAGGTGCGGCCTTATCTAGAGAATATCGATCAAAAGACACATGGAGTCATTCCCAACACTAAGTACCCACCATGCTGTGGTTCTTATCCTCTTATTATTTTCTTTTCAAACCAATTTCTCCCTACTTTTCTAGGGTATCATTGTATTTTCTTTTTATCGGCAGTTTTTTTTATCTTGCCATTTCAAATGTGTGTAATGCGAGTAGCTTCATTGGAGTTTCTCTCAGTAAGCGAGTTAGTAAGGTGAACAAGAATATGTCTTTGGACGTGTCCTTGGAACTGTCCAGTTTACCTTAAAAACAAGCAGCGTCATTGAGAAACTTTTCCCTAGGCTTACTTCAATTTGTTGAAATTTAGAGTGCAAGAAGCTTTGAGAAAAAGATAACCAAGCTTTTCGGGTCTCTCAGAGTGAGATTAATAGTCCGATCTAATGTATACTAACCCTCTAGACAAGGAAATTAAATCAGGTTAAGTTTCAAAACAATCGAGACGAAGTGGTTTTAAAATGATCAGCTGATAAATCTCTGGGTTTTCTAATAATCAACAATGCTTATCAGAAATCAGACAAATGGTAGTTGACTCCTATGAAATGTACCATTCCTTAGAAATCATAGTTCTTGGACCGACAAACGCTTATCTAAAACGATGTTAGACTCAAAAGCAAAACAAAAGAGAGGAACTTTATTAGTAAACAAACGGTTCCCCCCAGACTTAGTGCACACTGTCTCGGTGTGAAAATTAATGAGAGGAAGAACGAAAGGAAGCAAAAGAAGTTATTGAAAATTGTTCTCGGATTTTGGAAACGTACCTGGAGGTATGGATCAATCAAGCACCCTCTGATCGATCGATCTCTGAAGAGTCAGTAATGGAACGAGCGATGTTCGATCAACGGATCGTGCGCAAGAAGAAGTTCGATCGGGCGTAATGTCACGGTCGATCGACGGATCATGAACAAACACAACCGGGCTATCGATCGATAAATCTATGCCAATGGGTCGATCGGCGGATCGGGCGGCCTTCATCTCCTCTTGTTGCACAATCGATCTTTGTGCAGATCGATAGGGCCATACTCTCGTACCAGCTTCCTGAAAACAGAAAACAACGTCGACCTAAAAACCAACGAAAAATAAAGCAAAAACTAGCGTATTAGTGGGTTGCCTCCCACTCAGCGCTTGTTTAAAGTCTATAGCTTGACTAAGAAAGACGCTATGAGGTAGTTATATCAGTCGAAGAGATGAAATCTTCATTGACTTTGTCGGGGGAACCAAAATATGGTTTAAGGCGCTGCCCATTCACCTTAAATTCTTCTCCCTGTTTATTGAGCAGAACCACAACTCCATACGGTCTGACTTCCTTGATGGTGAAAGGACCACCTTGACCTAAGATTTCCAGGAAAAAGTTTTAAACGGGAGTTAAACAAAAGAACCTTGTCATTAGGAGCAAAAATCCTGCTAAGGAAACGTTTATCATGGGCGGCTTTTGTTCGTTCTTTGTAAATCCTCGAGGTGTCGTAAGCCAACTTTCGAATCTCTTCATGTATCTGTAGTAACCGTCTTTCTGGGGTAGATTTGATATCATAGTTGAGATGCTTAATAACCCAATCAGCCTTGTATTCGAGCTCGACTGGAAGGTGATAGGCTTTACCATACAACAGATGGAATGCAGTTGTTCCAAATGGTGTCTTGAAAGCGGTTCTATAGGACCAAAGAGCATCATCCAACTTAGCTGACCAATCTTTTCTGGTTGTACAAACGGTTTTCTGCAGAATGCTCTGGATCTATCGATTAGAGACTTCCACCTGACTGCTCGTTTGAGGGTGATATGGTGAAGCAACCTTGTGATGAAATCCGTACTTCTTCAGCAGATTGTTAAACGTTTGGTTAATGAAATGAGAACCACCATCACTGATCACAATCCTCGAAATACCAAATCTCGGAAAAATGATATGCTTGAACATCTAGACAACCAGCTTGACATCATTTGTCGGACTCGCTATTGCTTCAACCCACTTAGACACATAATCCACAGCAACAAGTATGTATTGGTTCCCAAAAAAGATGGGGAAGGGTCCCATAAAATCGATTCCCCATCAAACACCTCAACTTTGAGAATGAAGTTATGTGGCATCTCGTTTCTTCTACTTATGTTACCTTGTCGCTGACAAGAGTCACATGTCGAAACAAATGAGTATGTGTCACGAAACATCGTGGGCCACCAGAAACCTGATTGAAGAACCTTCGCGACTGTCTTGAAAGTGGCGAAGTGACCTGCATATGAGGAGCCATGGCAATGGAACAATATACTGGGAATCTCATTTTCAGAAACACATCGTCTGAAGATGCCGTCAGAGCATTGCTTGTACAGGTAAGGAGCATCCTAGTAGTATCGTCTGAGATCCCTCAAGAACTTCTTTTTCCTGTACCCATGAAACTCAGGAGGGTTAACGTCTGTAGCGAGATAGTTGGCATAATAGGCAAACCACAGAGTGCCTGGAACGCGAGGAGGATTAGCGGGTGATTGAAGAGCCTTATGAGTGGTGTGTATACGATAAACTTGTTATCTCGTAGGCTATCATCGGGGGGAACGGAATTGTCAATTCATAGTCTTGAAAGGTGGTCTGCAACTCCATTGTCTACACCTCTTTTGTCTTTGATTTCAAGATCAAACTCTTGCAGTAACAATACCCAACAAAGTAGCCTAGGCTTAGCATCTTTATTTGAGAGAAGATAATTAAGAGCGGCATGATCCGTGTGTACAATCACCTTATAACAAACAAGATAGGATCTAAACTTCTCAAAGGCAAAAACGATAGCAAAGAGTTCCTTTTCTGTAGTTGCATACCTTTGTTGAGCATCATCGAGTGTTCGGTTAGCATAGTAGATTACATGCAACTTCTTGTCCCTTTTCTGCTCCAGAACAGCTCCGACTGCGTAATCACTCGCATCACACATAATCTCGAAAGGTAGTTCCCAATCCGGCGGCTGAACTATCGGTGCACTAACTAAAGCACCCTTCAATGTCAGAAAAGCTTCATGCCACAATTGAGTGAGTGGTCTGGCTATGTTTGAAAAATCCTTAGTGAACCTTCTGTAGAAACCGGCATGACCGAGAAAATTTCTGATCTCCTTGACTGTGGTTGGTGATTTCAAGCTTGTCATCACTTCAATCTTCGTTTATCAACCTCGCTTCCTTTCCCCGATATTTTTTGACCAGTACAATTCCTTCTGTAACCATAAAATAACACTTCTCCCAATTTAGCACTAGATGCTTGTCCTGACATTGTTGGAGAACCCTGTAAAGGTTAGAAAGACAACCAGAGAAAGAAGAACCATATAGAGAGAAGTCATCCATAAAAACTTCCACAATATCCTCAATCATATAAGTGAAAATTGACACCATGCATGTTTGAAAAGTGGCTGGAGCATTGCATAACCCAAATGGCATTCTGCGAGTTTTAAGCATATATCCTACTGCAAGTGCACAGCAAACGTAATGGTATTTAGGGATCGAATCCACGAATACCAATGACCACACTAACGATTTGATTATTCAACTAGAGCTAAGACAGTATATGTTTTAAGTGCATTCCAGTATAACAAGGAAACTGATGTAAACAATATATAAGGAATCAAGTTTAAGGGATTCACAAGGAAATCAAGGATAGGATGAGGAATCTATTCAGGCAAAATCAGTTCCGTTCACGACTAAGAAATAACAGTTGACTATCCTACTCTCGCAGTGATAATCACTATGTCTAGATCCTAGAGATCCTAACCCTCGTTGGTTCTGGGAATCTAACCATGCAATATTGACGGTTCCTAAGTGTCCACAAGTCAACCTAGCATCAACTCTCGTTGGTAGTGAAGGTATTGCTTACTTAGAAAGGTTCTGGTTCTTATTAAACTTACGGGATAATAAGCAACATGAGATCATAGATTAGTTAGCTACTCTAACCTAAGCCTTAACTATGTTTGTAGGTTGAGATTCCATAATTGAGACCTATTTGTTCCTCATCCTTCATCCCTTTAAGATCCTTAGAATACCCTAAACCTGACTATGAATTACTCAAACATGGAATAGAGAACAAGCAAGTAATCGTTAGAAAATACATTTAAAACTCAAAATAGATGCAATAGAGGATCAGAGATCTTCTCTAAGGATGTAGAGAACTCAATCCTTCTTCCCTAGGTTACAATAAAGGTCTGCTGCTTTTTCTCTCTCTAAAGTATATCTCAAAACGTGTTTTCTTAACCTAATATATAGAATAAAACCAACTGGCATGAAATACGCAAATTCCCTTTTTGTTTCGCAGAGTCGTGGATCGATCGATCCGTAGACTGCTCGATCGATCAACCCTTCTTCATTCGATCGTGAAACTTTTGTATCGTGCAAATGATCGTGCGCAACTTCTCCTTAGCTGGTTCGATCGATCTCTAAGTGCTAAGTCGTGCAATGGATCGTGCGCATAATATAGACGAGTGGGGGTCGATCGTGTCACACATGAGGAGTCGGTCATTGGATCGACCACAAGTTCCCCTGTCTAAAGTTACGATCGATCGATATTGGTGTTGCTCGATCGATCGTTCAACTCGAAGTGGAAATATCAAAAGTTAAGCTCCACTCTTGCTCATTATGTGGAACCAAAGTATTCTTGCGTTTCGTATCTGAAAAAACTCGAAGAACACGCAAAGAGTAAAGAAAACATATGAATTAGGAAACTATAAGTCGGTATAAATGAGGTATATCAATATCTTTGTGATGTTTAAAAATATAATTGCAATTATGTAGCATACTTTCTATTTTTCCTATAAATAGCCCTCTATAAGATTGACTCTTCACACAAAATCACAAACTTTAAGAGAGAAAAACAAGAGAGGGAAAAAAATTGCATAAATTTTTTTTTTATAGAAATAATAAATTTCTATAAAAATTTATAGAAATAATAAATTTCTATAAAAAGAGTTTTTCATTGGAAAAATAAATGACGTTGGAACATGAAATATTCACATTACGGTGATGGATGTATAATCGAAGAGTCATGGTGACCGGAGAAGTGTCGAAGGAGTTTCGAGATGGGCTGCGAGCATTTATAAATCAGGCAGCTAATAACTCATTTACTCCGAATGACAGTAACAGTTTTTTGTCCATGTATATATTAAAATTGAAGATCCATGGAAACCAATGATAGATCGATCGTCTAAATTGAATCGTATCTAATACGATTATAGTTCTCGGGATCAACCCCGAACCTATAGTCTCTACACTAAGGCTTTTTGAGAAAATTTTTAAAAATTTGTATCTACGACATCTCTGCAATGTCAGGACCTACAACATCGTAAAGATGTCGCAAGTCTATGCATTTTGGCCCAGACGTCGTGCAGACGTCGCAGACACCAAAAACTATAACCGTCTCGTTGCAACCATTACCCAATCAAAATACTGTATAATATATAAACATTTGAAAGTGAAGGTCCAGGGAAACCAATAATACATTGATCGTTTATCCTCAATCATATCTAATATGATTATAGTTCATGGAATCAACCCCAAACTGATAGTCTTTACTATTAGGCTTTTCGAGAAATTTTAAAGAAATTGGGGTCTCTGCGATGATAGGATATCCATTATCACAAAGATGTCACAAGTCAGCGACGTTTATTCGACATTTTGGCGCAGACGTCAAAGAGATGTCACAGACACCAAAAACCCTAATTTCACCGCATGAGCTTTGCAATCTTGCGAGGTCTTTGAGTTGCCCGTACACTTATTACATTTGCGCTCTTTCTTCTCATTTCTTCTCTTGGAAAATTTAATTTTCTCCTCAATCTTGCTTGCCCCATTTTGCCGCTGCCACCGATAACAATCCACCGCCAGCCTTTGTCGACATTATAGCCACCGCCACCACCCCGGGGTAAGTATTATCTTCCCCTCATCTTTTTCTCTCATCTCATCCATCTTCCCTCATCTCATTCATTTTCTTCTCTTTCCCTCCATGTTTTCTGGCGAAGCTATCTCCGGCGACCCTCCGTCTCCTCAACTCCTCCTCTCAATGTAAGCCTCCAAGTTTAGTTTTTTAGATTTAGGATTCAAATTTAGGGTTTGAATATGTTAGATTTATGATTAAATTTGTTATATTTAGTATTGAATTTGTTAAATCTAGGATTTTAGGATTTAAAAAAAAATTTTAGGATCTACAAAACATTTTTAGGATTTAAAAAAGATTTTTAGGATATATAAAACGTTTTTAGGATTTATAAAACTTTTTAAATAAATAAAACATTTTTTGATTTTATAAAACATTTCTTGGATTTTGTAAATCGTTTTTATGACTTATAAAACATTTTTGGATTTGTAAAATGTATTTCGAATTTATAAAAAAATATAAGGATTTATAAATTATTTTAGGATTTGTAAAACGTTTTTAGGATTTTTACAACGTTTTTTGAATTTATAAAACGTTTTCCCAATTTATAAAACAATTTTAGGATTTATAAATTACTTAAGGTTTTATAAAACTTTTGTAGGATTTATATAACGTTTTCAAATCGATAAAAAATATTTAGGCTTTATTAATTATTTAAGGATTTGTAACACGTTTTTAGGATTTATAAAACGTTTTTTTAATTTATAAAAAAAAATTAAGATTCATAAATTGTTTGTAGGATTTACAAAACGTATTTGGATTTATAAAACGTTTTTTGGATTTATAAAACGTTTTTTTGAATTTATAAAATATTTTAGGATTAAATTTTTGTACTTCTATTTAATTTTTTTATTATTTCAGATGTCTCGGAATCATAACCCGTACACTCGATATCTTTCTGAGGCTGGTGAAACCGGTCCATCGACTCATGAACGAGATTGGTTCCTCCTACGCTGGGTGCTAGTTCCAGCAGTCAAATGGGGCTTTCTTTAGTAGCAGATACTGCTCATGCACCTCTCGGAGCTTACCAGGCCTTCACGCTAGAGGATGCTGTCAGGATGAGTATCGAGGATATTTTCTCTGATCCCGTCCACAAATATCTTTCAAATTCCCAGGAACTTTGTGCTATGTTTTTAAACTTCTAATTAATTAATTTATACATTTATTACTATCAATTTTCAAGTTTTTGTTTGATTTAAAATATGTAGGTTCGATGACGATGGGATATTGACAACAATTTGGAAAAAATTTCAATGAGATTTCCAAAATCGGCATGCCAATTTTACCGAGACACCCCTTCACATCATCAATAGATTGTTTAAAACGTTTGCGGTAAATTATTTTTGGTTTCTTTTATTTTAAATGACTTATTCAACAGATTATAATAGCAACATAATCACTTTTTTCTAGCAACGATTCTACAGGGAGATGCATGGGCGATCAAGTTGGATGTTGGAAGGGTAAATGGAATAAGAAAGGCAACGAAGCAATGTCTCAATGGTTCAAAGAATCAGTTTGGGAAGGTCTAAGGTCACAGAAGAAGAGCGCTAGCTGTTGGGCGGCTCGATTATTTGATCCTGATGGCAGTGGTTCGTACAAGCATTGCTCGGGCCGGACTTCGTTTAAAGCCCGAGCCTGGAAAAATTTAAATATTTTAAAATTAATTTATTTCAAATTTTAAATAAATCGCATAACATTTTATTCATATAATATATGTTTTACAATATTTTCAGCAAGAAGAATCAGGAGATACTCACCCTGATACTTCTGAACACTCTGTACCTAACCAAAAGGAACAAGGATATGGTTTCTGTGGAACAAAAAAATTAGAGAAGCTCTATAACGATGTTACTGCAAAGTTGCAGGAATTGACTCAGAATTGCCGTGATGAGAGCTCTGCATCCGATGGATTTATCCATTGTACAGAAGAACCAAATATATGTTGAGGTAAGGTTGTTTTCAATTCATTCTTTTGTTTTTAGTGTATATTAATTTATCTAACGTTTAAATATATTATTTTTTGAGATCGCTCCCCGTAAAAAAGAAGACTTTTTGGAACATGTTCATTATAATCGAGGATTGAGCAGTGTATATAGGCGCAAGGATTCTCTCAATCCTCTGGAACTTCTAAATATCTGAGAGAACTCGTAGATCGCCATACACATGAGTTAGATCCCACGAACAGTAAGCTAGCCAAAGCAAATAAGAAAATATCGACATATGATTGATTGTGGTCTATCATGGCAAAGAAGAACCCAGAGTTGGGTGATGTGTTTGCCGAGATAAACGCTTAAGATGCAGGTTCTGACTCGGTCAATTGGACCAATCTGACGATGTTTAGACTTTTTAGATATTTTGTAAAACATTTTTAATTTTTATTATATTTTACTCCAATTATATTTTATTTCAATTTATAAAATTTTGTTTATAATTATTTTTAATTACTTTTTATTTTTTTTAAAAAAAATTAAATATAATGTCACAGAAGTCGGACTCACAAAAACGTCGTAGAGAATAAATGTTGTAGGATCATCGAAACAACTAGCCTCGCAGAGACCTCACAGACGTCGTAGTCGCAATAACGTCGCAATTGATGATGTCGCAGATGATTCGCTAAACCAGAATCGCAAAGCTGTCGCAGGATAAATTATTACGATCCCTAATCATCGTCGAAAAATTAAGTCAGAAAAATTAAAGAAAATCCTAAACCTAGCCATTGAGCTATACGTGAAATATTACGATCTCTAGTCATCATCGAACCTACTTCCCACATGTTGGTTACCTTACACTTTGAACCTCGAGTTCTACTTTGAAAAGACAGTCCTTACAGCGTGCCTATCCTGGTGCCTTGCGGCACCAATAAGTGTGGAATTTGTTTCATGATCCACCATAGGCCTTAAGGCTTGACGAATAATAGTCTCACAATAAGTCTGTTTGAGCAGAATAGGTCAGAGTAGAAATCCGTGATGACATGAGCAATTTATTCATTTTGATAGACTGCAAAGTTTTTAATATAATTATAAAGAATTAGCGTTTTAGGAAAATTAAAAATAGGAAACCACTTTTCCTATTTCTAGGTACTTAATTACTCACATAATTACATTGTACTTAAGATTTCTAAACCAGTTATTAGGCACCGGATTTCATAAATCCACTCTCTTTCTCTTCTTCCTTTTCATTTTTTTGTTAACTAGTTTAGTGGTTTTAGATCTTGTTTCTACTATTGTTTATAAAATGACAACATCACTACGCCACATGTACTCAACTTTCGTTTTCACATTAGCTTTATTAGTAAATAAATTTTTACGATGCATATTCTCAATAAAAACTTTCATATTTGCTGGAAAAAAATTCAATTTCTCATATCCCTTGACCATTCCATACACTCTTTATCCTCTTTAATATGCAAACTCTCTATCTCTCTCTTTTCTCTTTTTGATCATTTACTTTCTCTTTTCTTCAATTTAGAATTAATTATTAACAATACTAAAACAATATTTCAATAATCATATTTTATTTTCCCTTTACTATTTTAGAAAAATTCATATAGTTGAAATACATATAAGGTTTACTGCAACCATAAGATTTTACATTAATTCAAATAAAATGTAATAAAATTCATATTTATTTTTAAAATAATAACTGTAATTGTAACTATTGTTGCCAAAAAACATATAGCCTAATTACCTTACCCCTGATTAGGTAGGCACTAGATAATGAATTCAAATTTTACACTGTTTCAATTAAAGAATTTAGGCTATGAACCAGATCTTATCGATTTATTGGTTATTTGTTGACAAAAAATTATAACTATTATTAATAATAAAGTTCAAAAATTTAATAATCAAATTATTTTTCTTTTGTCAACTACTCTAGTGGCTTTTAAATCTTTTTCCTACTAATGCAGATAGGGGGTTCGAACACTAGTGCCTTGAAAACTTATAAAGTGACAACACCACTGGGCCACCTGTCTTCGGCATCAAATTATCTTTATTATATAATAAATTTTTTACAAGAAAATCTCATTGCTTATATCTCACCAATTATAAATGTTTGTCCCACATTTTTGATCAAAACCGCATTTGTCAAAAACCACACTTATACTACACGAAACTTTATCTCACACCACCAAAACCACAATTACCAATTGAACCCTAAGTTTGTCAAAATGTAAAAGTACACATTGATCATTTGTATTTGTGGACACTCATCACTACTACATATATAGGTCTCTTATATAACAGTTATAATTTATATCAAAATCAAATAAGTTAAAATATTCTAGATATCTATTTACTTGGTCTCACAAGTCAATCGTGATTTTTAACACCGATAAAAGTTATTATTATATTCAATTTTATAGTATGTTATCAGCATGATTGCTTTTAATCGGTATAAAATTTTAAATATAGAAGGTAGCTTGACCACCACAATAATTTTCTCTATGTATATATATTGAATATTTAAATTTAATTTATATGTTATAAATTTAATTTATATGTTATAAATTTAATTTATATGTAAATAAAATTTAATTTAATTTTATTGAAAATATTGTTATTGTTTTCCATTCAAATACAGATGACTACGTCATCATATTTGCCATGCTAATATAATTATTCTAAATTCTATTTTAATATTTAAAATAAAATAAAATAAATGGTACACATTGAGAAGCTCAAATGTCCAACTCTCAAATTATTAGAGGAAATTATATTGCATGGATCACCGATGTTGAACTCTATTTTGAGTCTCATGAATTATCAAATACAATAATTAATAAAAAAGTATCGCCTATAGAAGATAAGTCGCGAGCGATATTTTCCTGAGAAAAAATCTCAATGAAAATGTGATGCATGACTAGGCGCACATAAAAGACCCATCAGCGCTTTGATAAGCTTTGAAATGCCGGTTTTACAACCAAGGAGAAATAACTCTTCCTCACGCCTTAGAGAAATGGAAAAGTCCAAGGTTCCAAGATTTTGAGAAAGGGGAGGATTATAATTCCACCATATTAAGGATAGTGTCAGAGTTGAAATAATATGGGAATTTTATTACATTTCACATTTCACAAAGAACATGTTGTACTTCAATGTATAGGAATTGTAGATACAAACAGTTTTAAATGAATTGATCATGACACTGATCTTAGTGGAAAAGAAAAATGATCTCTTCCTTAGAAATAATAATTCCCGACCAACAAAGACTAAGACATTTCCTGAAATAAATGCAACGAATGATATTAAACAAAAATAATATATAGTGGAACACCACACTATTCCGATGTATCAGAGATTCTTCTTCGATTTAAAATTGGCAAAGATTATTGTCAATACAATATGAGGTCCTACATATTTGATTGAAGGTAGTGGAAGGTCTAACTTTATATTGCCTAATGGAAGCAAATTTTCATTATAATGTCTTATATTCTCTGAATTTCAAGAGAAATTTACTAAATTTTAAAGACATGTACCGTCAAGAATATGATACTCAGTCATCAATAGATAATGGAAAGAATTTATGTATCTAACTTCTAATAAGTCTGGGAAAAGATTTATACTAGAAAAGATGTCACAATTTCCCTTTGATTTACACCATACTTTTATAGATGCAGTTGAATCTAATCTCGTGATCAAAGAAAATCTTGAGGATTTCTCATTATGGCATGAACGCCTTGGACATCCAGGCACCACAATGTTACGAAAAATAATAGAGAGCTAACATGGTCATTTATTAAAACCCAATGAGATATGTTTAGGAAATAAAATGACGTATGTTGCATTTTCTCTTAGTAAACGGGTCACGAGGTTATCGCCATGCAAAATAGATATTGAATTACCGAAGTTCCTTAAACGTATACAAAGTGATATATGTGGACTTATACATCCACCATGTGGACCTTTCCACTATTTTATAGTGTGTATGGATGCTTCAACAAGATGGTCATATGTTTCTTTACTATCATCTCAAAATATGGCATTTACGAGATTTCTAACTCATGTAATTAAGCTAACAACTAAGTTTGCTGATTAACCTATTAAAATAGTTATGCTAGACAAATGTTGGTGAATTCACATCTCAAGTCTTGAGTGATTATTATGTTGTAACAAGGATAGATGTTGAACATCATGTAGCACATGTTCACACTCAAAATGGTTTAGTTTAATCATTAATAAAGCGTCTATAATGGATTGCAAGACCATTGATCGTGAGATCAAAACTTCTAACCTCAATATAGGAACATGCTATTTTTGCATCCTAAAGCACTCATTCAGATAAGGTCAAATGTGATATATGTACTTATTGTACCTCCACAACATATAAAGATGAGATTGCAAAAGAGGTTAGGAATATATGTTGGTTCTCATTCCTTCTCAGTTATAAGGTATCTAAAACCACAAGCTGGTGACATGTTTACAACATGTTTTGCAGACTATCACTTTGATGAGAAAGTATACTCAGTTCTAGGGAAAGACAATAACCAAGTAAGAAAAGGTATTGAATGGTATGTACCATCATTGTTGCATCTTGACCCTCCTACAAAAATATTTTGAACTATGAGTTCGACGAATTATCCGTTTGAAAAGTATTGCAAACCACCTTCCCGATTCATTTGCATATTCTAAGACATTGATGAAGTCACATGTCCATGGCTGCAAATGTTCATGCTATAATTGAAATGCCACATGAACATGAAACAACTAATAATACACCAGAGTCTAGAACCCACTTGAAGCATGGTAGACCATTGAGTTTTAAGGATAAAAATCATAGAAAGCGGAGCTGAAAAGCATTATATATCCAGAATAGCATAAAATATTTTGGAAGAATCTGGGTGTTTAATTCTCGACATTCAAAGGAGACTTTGTGTTGTAAGCTTTTTTCCTTTCTGTTGTTTTCCCAACGTGTTTTTTAGGAAACGATTTAAACAAGCCAACACAAGAAAACAAATTAGATTAGAGGATTGAAACACGCCTTCCAAAATATGTGTAAAGTGAAATTCTTATCATTGCAAGGAGATTTTGCATCGTTGTACTATTTTTCCCTTCTTGTTGTTTCACCTACCAGATTTTCCAAGAAAGATTAGAATAACTATGTACAATAATATTGGAATAATATATGTCTAGTCAACAAATTATGCTGAAAATATATATATTCATCACATTGAAATACACCATCAACAAGATAAGTAAGTGATCTCCATTATTTGAAGGAGAGCTTGCGAAGTTGTACCCTTTTTTCATTCGATAATTTTTTTGTTGGATATTTCCAATAAAAGATTTTAATAAGGTAAGAAAAAACAATAAAAATATAATGTAAGAAGTAATAATAATGATGATGTTCAACACATGATACACAAATGACATGTATGTGTCATATCATCAAGTTTACAAGTTGATCATATAATTGCTTAATGACTAAGTTGATCATTTTGTATTTGTGGACCTTATGTAATACTTATATAGCATACTAAAGTCAAATAAAATTAAATATTCTAGACATCAATTGACTCTATCTCACCAACCAATCCGATTTTTACACCAATAAAACGTTTTTAATATTTATTATTTAGTTGTATAAAACAGATACCAATCTATCAATCAATCAAAAAGCTATTGTTATATTCAAAATCTCGTTAAAGACAATGAATTCAGTAATATAGAGATTAAGTAACCACAAGTGACAGACACATAGTAGCATTCTGGTGAATAGACTAGTCACTTTCAGTTTAAGTTATTGGCTGTCATTAGATTTTTAGTATGTCGGCATTCGGTTTTAAATTATTATTCCTCAACTTTAAGAATAACATATAAAAAAAAACTTTGAACATTTCTTTTTGTTTTAAAATCTTAAAAAATTACAATTTCTCTGGTTATAAAATTTAAACTATGGATCAATTCTTCTCGATATAATAAATATTTGTTGATAAAAAGCCTTAAAATTTATTACACAATATGAAACAAATTGTATTTAGAATAAATTTAGGCGTCTTATTTTAAATTAATTGTATTATAAATTAACAAGTTTTTGTCATAAAACTTGTAAGGCTTACGATTTATATTTTTATATAATTAAATGATTATATTCTATTTAATAGTTTAGTAAACACAACTGGAACAAAAATAATACAACTTTAACAAAGATTTTAGGGAATAATAACTCACTACAAAGACAAAATCCAAATATATACATATACAAACAGAAAATCAAACTCATGGATGATTATGAATTTATTTCATTTGTGCCATAGCACAATGTAATCACTTTTTTGCATTGCTCTTTACCAAAAGTGTCACTATGCAAGATTAAAGTGATTTTTGTAGCGACAAGAGGGATTGAAAAATAGGTGATAATTAAATACTCTAATTAATGGTTCAGACATTTAGAATTAATAGAACTTTTAAGGATAGATTTATGCTATGAATCAAATTTTAAAAATCTAATTCCTGTTTCAAAAATTTTGAATTCATCACTTTGGCTATATTTGGAAAGTGCATTTTGTCAAATATTTAAGTGTTATTTTTGTTGTTGACGTTATCCGAGTTGAATTTCTAGAAACTTTTAACTTTTACATAATATTTTTAGGGTTTAGAAAGGAGATTTGACTATAAATAAGGTTTTGTATATAAAAAAATTGATCATAAAATAAAAGACACGTGTGTTTTTATTTTGTCCTCCAAATAATTTGCTTTTTGTTATTTTGGTTTATTATTTTCGCATCTTGTTTATGCATAACACGAATTATAAATTAAAAAAATTGATAAAAGGAAAAAAAAATTATTCTTAGAAGAGATAAAACTAAAACTACATGTTAACATCTAATTGTTGTAGTTGAATTTTTCTCAATTTAAAAGTTATATACCCAACTAATAATTTATGTATAAATAATTTGATTTTATCCTACTATATGGATGTTAAAGTATAGGGAATTTTAAAGATGAATTTGAGGTAGGATTGATTATTTTCGATTTCAACTGCTTGAAGAAAAAGCATGTAATTGTTGTAGTGCACATGATTCACTTTTATTCTCTTGTCATTTTTGTTTCTTTTTACTACTAAGTTTTTTTCCAGAAATGTTGTTTTGAATCTAAGCATTTTACCTATATAAGAAGTACTACTGGTTCAAAAAAGAATCTAGGAATTCAAAAATATATTTGTTCTTATCTTTAACATAAATTTTCGCTTCCCTCATTTATAATATAAAATATTCTACTTTTCTAAGAAATTATCTTTTTCTAATCAAATTATATAATTTAATAAATTGTTATTGGTTGTCTAAATCAGATATATATATATATATATATTAAATTTATATTAAAAATACCTGTGTTGAAGATTTAATTTTTACAAAAAATATTTAATATTTTATTTTATCTTATTGATCATAAATGATCAAATGCTGCTATGCATTACTTTACATAAAAATATGCAAAATATTTTGTATTGTATTGAATTTCTTAACCCTAATAAATTTGGAGATAATATTTTAATAAATTATTTCTGTATTTCGGAGTAAATTGAATTGCTTTTTTTTCGTCAACAAGCCTAGTGACTTTTAAATACCGTTTCTACTATTGCAGGTAGGAAATCTCTGATGTTTTGAGAATTTGTAAAGTGATTAAACTACTGGACCACCTGTTCTCGGCTTGAATTAATTAGAAAATCAAACTAATTTAGTATAAAGGTTTACCACTAAATTGAATTTAATTAATGTAGTTATGAATAAAAATCATGATTTTTTTATATAGAAAATTAACAAGACATTGTATCCAGACAAGGAGGAAAACAACAAGTATAAATGTAACTTTACAAACTTCTTTATGTTTAATTATTAAGTAGCATTTAATTAAAAATGTAATTAAATAATTAATTAATTCATTTTCATGTGGCAGCATTTGCATGATGAAATATTCCACATTACAGAAGCCTCTCGACTCTTCTCAACTCGCACGCCTTTCGAAGTTTGTCTTTCACATGTTACTAATTAGCTTTCCTTATTATTTGAACTTTTATATTTTTTAACTTTATTTTATTTTAGATTTAAAAAAGCTCATACAAATGATTTCCAAAATAGGAAATATGACGTGTTTGCCATATATTAACAAAGACTTAAAAAGGAAGAAAAGAAAGAAGGCATTTTAGTTTTGTTTTGTAGTTGTCTTAAGTAATGGTAAAGGAATATTTGGATATTGAACAAATTAAAGAGAAGAATCTTATGAGCTTAGTTCACCAAATTCAATAATATTAAGAAATTTCAAATTCTAATCTTAAAACAGAATTCAGAGTTTCCATTGGTTCACATGGCAACCTCAGACAAATTGACGTTTCTGTTGGGTAAGAATCTACGTTAAAGCTCTGATGAAATAATTTATAGCAAATATAAATTTTCTTGTATAACAAAAACAGAGATGCTTCGTGACTGAATAGTGGATCTAAGCTTGGCAAGATTCTATACAGATGTAAAATTTGTAAGGTGTAAACGATAATAACTGAATAAAAAAGATTGAATTATTTTTTGTGGAATATAATAATATAAAATTAAAATTGAATAGTAATTGATAATATGTATTTTATTATATTTTTCAAATTCTATTGTATTTATGTCAATGCATAACAAAAGGTTGTCAAACCAAATGGAAATGTAATTAACATTTAAGATACAGCTAACTACTCTACTACAAGCCAATAAGGTGAATATTTTTTCGTCTAGTAACCTAAAGGTAACGTACATAAACTAAATAAAGCATCAAACATAAATAGAACAAGCAAATAAATAGAGAAAACAGTGAAATATAGCAGTAAGTAAAACAAGTGAGAATGATGTGGAAACAAATTCCTAAGGAGTGAGTATCATAGATCAGCATGACTCTTATATCAATTAGGCGTTTGACAACACTCAATAGAGCTAATTTCTAAGCAACGAGATCACAAAGCAATGAATCCACTCTCGTGGCAAATAGACTCGATCAAGTTAGCCATAGGCGTTATATAACCTATCCGGCATGAATGATCTACTCACTTGGAGCTGATTCACACTTCAGAAATTCAATCCTTCGAGCTAAGTGTGTGAATTAATGTAGGGTTCGTTCATACATTCTACCAAACACTTATCGGGTGCTAGAACGTCTTAGAACGAGCTTTAGTTGATCAGAATGAAACTAGCGTTAATAAGACCAAATCAGACGAGATCTAAGCGTTTCTAACCTCAAGCAACCTAGAAAACTTAAGATTCACGCTAACCTAACTCATCCTCAAGAACCCTGGGTGAACTACTCATAATGCATAAAATAAACAAAAATCACGGTAGGTAACATAAATAATGAACTCGAACTCTACCTAAAAGCAAGATTAAACAAAAACGAAGATTGCACAAAAATCATAAACAAAAGGTCTGGTGCCTCAGAATCGCAAAGAAAACGGCGCTTGCACAAAAGAAATAAAAACTAGGTTCTCATTTTTTGCAATAAATAAAAATATTTATATTGAGTTTGGGTTGAACCCTAAATCGATTTGGTCTATTATAAGTGGTCTATCGTGCATTGAACTTTAGTTTCAGTCTGGCCCAAAAGCTGAAAAAGCCCAAGAGTTTGAAAGTCTACAGCCGAGGACATGATCCACTCGAAACAAGACTCAAACGCGCATCACGTTTATGTTTAACCCTCGACCGTCAGCTCGGGTGCAGCTCAAGTTCATCCAAGCTCGACCCCTAGCTCGAGCTCGTCAGGTATTGGTTCAAAAACTGATCGAAGTATGTATCTGTAGTCGTTGAAACTAGTTTTTATAAGTCAAGAAATATATGGTGCAGTTGGTTTGTTTTTATTTAGCAATATACTAGATAATAAGTTTAAATTTTATTTTCGTTTAGTTGAAAAAATTAGATTATGAATCAGACATTGTGATTTAGTAGTTACTTATTGAAAAAAAACGAGTTTTATTATGTTTGAAATTTTAATGAAAAAGACTTAAACTATGTTTTCAAGATGATGTAACACGAAATGTCGTATACTAACGCCAATTTGCTAATTTATAATTAGTATTTGATTTTTAAATAATGAGACAGTGACGAATATTGTTTTCGTTTCCAAAAAGTTATAATATAAGGGCTAGACCTTTTCTATTCAATTGTAAAGAAAATGTCTATATAGTGATCTTTACTGAATATGTAAAGCACATATATATATGTATATATGTTTTGGTCGGAATATATATGTATATATATTTGATTTAGACAACGAAAGCTGAAATTTAATGAGTTTGATCGATTGGCAAAAACGATTTGCCACTACTATTTATACATATAAATGAATCTATGATGCATAAATAAAAGTATTGTATAAGTAGTCTTTTACTTTAATGATAGGTGATAAGTTTATAAAAAGTAAATATATTTATATATTTAAATATTGAATTTTATTATCTATATTATGTAATAATTTGCCTAATAACTTGATTATCTTAATGTTGACAGTACATATTACATAAATTATTTAAAAACTTTATTATTTATAGATTCTATTTTAAACCAACCATATTTTAAATATCCTTGTATATATATATACATATATATCTTGACATTAACAATGGTATGTTTTTTGGTTGGATTTACAACTTTATATAAAATATAAATAATATAAGTCATATGAAGAAAAAAGAAGTAAACATCAATCTTTTCCATGACCAGAAAAATATCGATTTAACAATAAACTTGGTAAGTTAAATTGAATACAAAAATTTGATTATTATTAATCAAACATCATATTTATAGTTGACTTTCAATTAAACATTCAATTTTAGAATTTTAGGTTGATTAAATCAATTGAACTTGACAATAATCCAAATAAAAATTGTTTGTAAAATTGAAAGTTATAGCGATTTTAGAAACTTAATTCAGTTCTTATCTTCCTTTTGAATAATACATAATTCTGATCTCCTTTTTCTTTCAAGAATAAGTTTAAATTTGTCGTTAGAAATTTTTTTTGATAATTTAAACCGACAAATTTGAACTAATTTTTGAAAAAAATAAGAAATCAAACTTAAAAGTTTTTCAAAAAGAAGATAAGAGTTGAATCGAAATTCCAAAATCAATTTTCTTTTTCAATTTGGGATTTACGTCGGGTTCAATTGACTTAATCAACTTAAATTTGAGGGTTAAATTAAAAATTAACTATATAAATGTTGTTTAATCAATAACAATCGGTGTTCCATGTTCGATTTAACTTTTTTGATAGGTTGTTATGAAATCGACATTTTTTCTTTTTCTTTTTTCTAAAACAAAAAAAAACTTCATTCCATTTTTAGTGCGAAGCTTTTCATTTAACTATAAGACTTCATGTGAAACATTGTAATATGTTAGAATCTAATCTAAAATTTTCGGCCAAAAGTAAATTCCATCTAACTCACCATTTCTTATAATTTTTTCATTGATATACTTTTAACCAATGCAACTTTATGATGCAAAACTTATCCTAGGCATTCAGACGACTCAATACGGTTGTTTCGGATTTTTGGGTTTTGGATTTCAAAGTTTAATGTTTATTTAGTTATTATTAAAGTTTGGTACGAGTTCAGTTTATATTCGGTTTGATTTTGAAATTTTATTATATCAATGCAATTTGGTTTCAAATCAGTAATTGTACCCAAATTATATGTTTATAAGTAAATTTTAGTATATATGCTTCAGTTGGATAGGTTCGGGTTCGATTATATTTCAATTTTGGTTCGGATTCTGTTGAAATAACTTATAATCAAAAATCATTCAATTATTTAAATGCAATCCAAAGTCTAGGATGGTTTCAGTTAGATTGATTTGAATTTGGTTTTATATTTCAATTATAGATTTTGTGCATATGACTATGCAAAATCAAAAATAATTCGCAATATAAACTATCATGTTAAGATTATAATAAATAATATATTAGACTATAATCTTAGCAACAATAAATTTTATTATACTGTTCAAGATTAATGTATATATGTGACTAGAAAATATTTTAAAAATACATTTGAGGGTTATATTGTCTGGTGATTTTGGTTTTGTATAACTGATATGTATTTTTTGAAGGTAAAAGTTTTTAAAAAAATAAAAGAGATAGTGACTCGAAAATTCTTTCAAATACTATATTAAATTATATTGTATTGGTCTATATGAGAGTAGACTAGACTAAAACATTTTTTGTAATTTTCCTTAGGTTCTTATGACCAAATAAAAAGGGTTCGTATTTTATGGAGTGATTTATTCAAATACTCTATATTTATTTTTAAAATTGCTCTTAGACTTTGCCTCTTTAACTGTCTTAAACCATTTTGTTTCCATAAACCGTAAAACGTCCCAATAGTCATCTGAAAGGGCAAAATACAAATCAAGCATCTCAAAGAGAATATGAGGATTTCCATTTGACATTTATATTACCTCTTTGATTCAATAAAACCACTCCATGTTTTAAGTTTCTTAATTCTTAAAGATAATGAACTCTTTTCATCATATCAAACTGCTAAAAGGAACTTATATCTTGATTAGGAATTGAATGTAAACTGAAAAAAATCAAAAATATTGAGTTAGTGGATTTAAAAAAGATAACAAAAACAAGTAAAATCACTATTTAAATACATAAATTCCACCACCTTTACCCGAAAATAACAAAAATATTTTGGATTACTCTAAAAGTATAGCAATTATTATGATTATCTATTTAATATACAACATTTCAAAAAAAAATTATGATTAAGTGTAACCTCGTAAAATTTTTAAAGAACGTGAGTTTTAATTAAATCACATATTTTAGAATAATAATTTAAATTTACAAGTTTTCATGTTAAATAATATGTAAAAACCAGTGTTTAATAGAATTCAGTTTTTTATACGGTGATTCAATGGCAGAACCCTATCAATACTGTTTTCCGATAAAAGACTTGAAATCAATTCATTTTTTGTTTCTTTTGCAAAACTGCAAATGAATTATGACAATAATTCGTTTGCCATAAACGTTGGTCAAACAAGTATTTGGATTCTTGACATTTTGAGGCAGAGCTTTTTAATTAATTCTCCAACTCGGAGAAAATACACGGCTAGTATGAATTTTTCCATAAAATACCAAAAAAGAGAGTATATTGGAAAACGTATTCTTGAAATTATTTATCAAAAAAGTATTATTGTAATTATAAGTAGCTAATATTCCCTCTGTTTGTGATTAATAGATTTTTATGAAATTTATACATAACCAAAGATATTTAATTTATTAATAAATTTATCATTATTTTGTATTAGACAATTTTCCATAACTCTCATTAATAATAATTAAATGAAATCAATTCATAAAAATTTGAAAGTTGTAGTTTTTTTTTTCTTCCAACGACATAAACCAATAAGAATCTAGAACACCTGACCTACCATTGCCTAAAACGATCCTACCACCCGACCTACCCGAGTTATAAGAAATAACATTTAATTTTTTGTTGATTTTTGAAAAAATCTTCAACTTTGCGTTGACTCAGAAATTGACTATGTTTTTAATCCGAAATCAAGATTTTTTCTGTATTTGAAAGTCAAATTGACTTTAGAAATCCAACTCAGTTCTTATGTTCTTTTTCAAGAACTGTTAAAGCTAGATTTTCTCTTTTATTTTAAGAACGAGCTCAAATTCATCGGTTTGAAATTTTATCATTGATTTAAACCGATGAATTTGAGTTCATTCTTGAAATAAAAGAGAAAATCAAACTTAGAGGTTATTTAGAAGGAATATAAGAACTTAATCAAATTTCAAAAATCGATTTGGGTTTCCAATTTAGAGAAAGTTTTGATTTGGATAAACGGCATGTTTAATTTACCGAGTCAATGCAAATTTGAAGACTTTTTTAAAATTTGACAAAAAAATTGAAGGTTTAATTAATCATATTCAAAGTTCAAGGTTATACTGATATTATCTCCATATAACTCAAAAAAAAAAAAAATGGTATAGATTGGATTTTATCAATCCAATTTGTTGAATAAACAATAATGAAAAATAACAAAATCAATCTTACAGGAATGAAATTAATATTTAGCATGCGCCACATTTTAATTAGTAGATCCGAATTATGCAAGGAATTGAGGGAGAAATTTCCTCAAATTGTTCATCACAATAAATATATATTATCTAATGAAGAGACAGACATAAATTGATGTTCTTAGATAGGTAAAGAAGACAATCCCATGACCTCCGCAGTAGTTGGATTCAATTAAAAATTTAATAAAAATTTAATTAAAGGTAATTATTGTATTTGGATGATAATATTAATAATTAAGGGGTCACTAATTATAAGAAATTTTGGTGATTATTGCAACTATATGTGGTTAATATATTTTAATTTATTCTTCAATTGCATATAATGTTATCATCAACATCGTTTCGATAATTGTTTAATTGCTATCACAACGTTCGAATTATTAGAACCATACAACTGTATAACTCTCTTTAATTTTTATAATTATTAGAACCATACAACGTTTGT
>JAKUCM010008669.1:0-31313 GCA_023374145.1 Lepidium sativum | reverse complement strand
GAGAGAGAGAGATCATCTGGTATTGAATCTTGCTTTTTTTTTCTGTTTTCTTTGGAGAAAGGTAGTTATATGTAAGTAGTAGGCTGCAAAACGATAGGGTTCTAAGGAATACAAATACAGCCAACCAGCTTATAGCACGAACCAAGCCGCTATATTGCACTATACCAGAGCTATAAATCTCTCTCACTTGATATTAATGATTCCTGCGCTCAGACTTCATTGAGGTGCTCTGGCTGGGCGTGAGAATCTATCATCTGCTTTCTGTAGATCTTCTAGCCTCTGATTCCAGCAGCTCTTGTAACCACACCGGACCATTACTAGCGATGTAGGATTGGTACCTATATTCATCTGTGACACTTTTTGCCATCGTTTGTGCTGCCTGATTACCCGTATCTGGAGCTAATTCCATTCTCCACCCCGATATAGTATTAAAGAGGTTCTGTATCTTTCGGATGGTATCACACAGAGCTGGGAAACCATTAGGATTTCCAAGCGCCTCAATCGTTTGCTTCGAAGACATTTCAAATATAACAGCTTTGTTCCTTACGTTCCTTACGTTCCTCAGGTCACCTAGGCTCTCCACCGCCCAGAGTAGGCTTAGGAATTCAGCTTCAAACTGAGAAGGAACGTTGGAGTAGGATCGGCCGTGAAGTAATGTATTTCCCATATGGTCTCTTAATAACAATGCAGCACCACAATTCTCGTTTCTATTTACCCACATGCATCCTTTGTTACATTTAAGATAAAGCTCAGTAGGAGGGATCCATGTTGTCTCTTGGGCTGCTGTAGGAGTTACTCTTCTTGTACATTTGTATGGGGGTGTTATGTAAGAGAAACGGAATTAGTTAAATAAGAAGACGAGAATCTAGGTACTGAATCTTGTTTTGGTAGGTGATTGCTTTACCTTCAGCGCATGTCAACAACTGAATTGCATCTGACTGCAGCTTCCCCATGTGTTGACTCCAAAACTTCTGACTGTGAATCTTCTCCAAGCATGTTTTGCATATCTTGAAAATGGTGAATGAAAGAATTAAGAATTATAATTCTCGAAACAAGATAAATCAGATTCTTTATCAACTGAGAAGCTTTATAACAACCAGGGTCATCTTTAATAGCTTGGTCTTGACTTTCTGTTCTGAATAAAATTTCCAATCGACCCCTCTCACTTGCAAGAGTATCTTCTAGTTCCAAAGAATCTTCTGCTAACCCTTGTAGTGGTACAGATATACTATCCGTTATAACATTGGCCGAATGTATGCTGCACATAAGACAACGTTTTCCTCAAAGAATATCCCGAAAATAATTTATGAACATGTGAAATAGACTCTCGAGGTACTTACTGTTCAACCTTCTTATCAAGGGGATTAGCCATGCTTGTTGAAGTTTTCTGTTATGCCATAAAGACCTTAACTGAAAATTCAGAGAAGAAAATAAAAGATGTGGCTTGGCTTTGGATTCCATTTTCATGATTTCTTCCTAGATTAAAAGATACATAATAACATATAACGAACAATTCAAAGGCCATTAAGAAAATAGATTCGAAGGCCAAATAAGGCGGTTATCAAAAGCAGAAAGCCTGGTGAGTCTATCCAGCAAACTCATCCTTGAGTTATCAATCAGCAAAATCTTTGAATCAATTAGCAGAACCTGCAAGTCATGTAGATACTGTTATATGGCATAATTTTTGTTATGAATTAACCTTGTGGGTTACCACTGATTTCAGAAAATCTATGGCTTTCAACACTGTATCATCGCTGAGACTTTTGCGCTCAGGTATAAGATTCAGGCCATCTTCAAAATCGGGGAAATTAAATGTCAAATGCGATGCTCCTGCAAGGACATCTCTTACTGCACACACACATAATTTTGCAGTGTCTCTCTTCGCATTTATCACATAAAAGAGATGCATATCTGTTCCACTAATCAACTAACTAGCACATTCCTTCTCCTTTCATCTTCTCTCATACAAAAGTTCTCGACGTCACTGAGACAAAGCACTTTCTTTGCATATTTGCTTCCTAGACTGCTACGTGTGAGCTGAATAGCTCTCCGAGCAGCCACCCAAATATCAAGATTGTGTTCTCTGATAGGTCTGGGAAAGATCGTATTAACTGAACTCTAGTCAGTTAACCAAGATACGATATCATCTCCCTGAACATCGGGATCAAAAATACTAATTGTTCCTTCAGTATCAAATGGAATATTACTGCTATTTAGCAGTCTTCTATCCAGAAGAAGAAATGAAAACTGAGAGTCAAAATTGATCTTTTCTTTTACTCGATCTGAAACCAAGATCTTATCCACTGCTCTGCAGATCACATCTGTACCATCATTCCTTCACATTTGATGCTTTTTAGAAAGTCTAGGATTTGATTTAGTTCATGACATTCCAGAAAACAGATACTCTGAGGTGTTTCCATTAGGCGACAAACAATAAGACTCTGTTTGGAAACTCCAAGTTTTCCAAGATGCTTAACTGGAAAATCCATCACCCAGTCTCGAGTGCTACAGGAGAGACTTTTACGCCCACAAATAGACACAAGGAGCAGTTTATTTTCCTTGCGTAACTTACCATGCTCTTCATTCACAGCTAAAGGCCAATTTTTGGACCATCCATTCGTGGATTTAGATGCAAACACTATGAAATCAGCTAGCTGAGTCTTGATAATTTCAACGGCAGCTTCTGCATCCACTGGTTCCCAACTTCCAACAGAAATCTTATGAGCCCAGGCTTTCCCTATCCTCTTGACCGAATCCTTTATTAAAGGTTTAAAATCATCACAAAGTGTCTCGTCCATTTCTTTTATATACTCCCTCGACGAAACTTGAAAGCTTTGCAATGCTTACTTTCATAAAATCTCTTTTGGTCCTAACATCCAATCCCACCCAATACGACCTTAATTCCTTAAATTTATCCTGAAACGGTTTTGAACTTTTCTTTAACTCCCGAACTCTTGGCTCAAGTTTTTTTAAAGGACGACTCTTGAGACAAGCGATCTTGCACTCTGCATCTTGGATTAATTTCTCCATGTCCTTCTTTCGGTTTGTTAGCTTTTGAAGATCCATTGGAACAAGAGAAGTCGTGTTTGGGGGATTAACAGATAAACCCTGTTTTGCTTTTTCCATGGACATCTTGTAATACAATACTGAGTCAAGCTTTTTGGCCAAACTGTATAATGGTAGTGCACAAGTTGCTGAAAAAGTCACATCTTCAGAAAAGCATGCTGCAGAACCCAACAAGTATGCGATCTCCAGCAGGGTCCTCTGCTCTTCCCCAAAGTTGTAAGAAGATTTTACCTTGTACGAGATGAAGAAGCGATGAGTCATTGGCTTCCCAATAACATAAAATCATATCTTCAAGTATCTCCAAGGCCTTTGACGTGATCTCCATTAGTAATGAGATTGTTAGCATGTTCGTAGAGTTTTGCTCCCTCATATGATATTCTATTTTTCTAAGTTTTCCTTTTTAACTTTCAGGCTAAGTTTTTTATTTTATGATTGAGATCCCTCTCTATATGAGTAGAGGTTCTAGGGTTTTGTAAGAGAATCTCATTTTTCTAATCAAGAGCAGTCATTATGTTTTTATCTTTCTGGTGGATTCCAGAGCCCTATTATCCAAGTTCTTGTTCGAGAACTTGATTTGATCTAAGGGTTAGTGTTTGCTAACCTGTGTGATTTCCGACTGCGTCAAGTGGTATTAGAGCAAGGTCTTCTCCTTCTCTTTTCGAAACTTGATCAGCCATGGGTGATCAACTAGCAACCAGAGCCGACTTCGAGAGTTTCGCAGAAAGTTTAAGGGAGGCAACCACGAACCTCACTGCTGTAACTGCTCAATTGGCGAATCTGGTAACTGCGTTAACAAATCAGGTTGTGGCTTTTCTCAACCAGGTTAATAACGCCGGTCAAAGAGGTGGAGAAAGAGAACCACTTCGGGTTCAACAAGGTAGACACAACCGTGGTGTCTATGAACCAGTTCGAGGTCAACAAGGAAGAAACAATCGTGATGTTGGTGTTGATAACTCCAGTTCAGATAAAGGATCAGAGGAAGAACTAGCCGAAGGGAATCAACAATACAATCATGACTATCGAGTGAAGGCTGATATTCCATTGTTCTATGGGACTATGGGAGTGGAGGAGTTTCTTGACTGGCAAATTGATGTTGATCGTTTTTTTGATGTCATGAGTGTTCCTGAGAGCAAACAAGTTAAGATGGTGGCAATCAGACTGAAGAAGACTGTTGCAGTATGGTGGGATAAAATCGTGGTCCAAAGGCAAAGACAAAGGAAAGGACCAGTTAAGACCTGGCGCCGAATGAAGCAGTTAATGCTGGAGCGCTTTTTACCGGAAGACTACGAACAGATTCTTTACAAGATGTATCTTGAATGTGTTCAAGGGAACCGAACTGTGACTGAATGCACCACTGAGTTTTTGCGCTTCTCTGAACGCAATGAGTTAAGCAAAACACAGAATCAGAAGGTGGCTAGGTACATCAGCGGTTTAAAGAGTTCTCTCCATGGAAAGATGGGTTTGCAAACTGTATGGACTGTGCAGGAAGTTTCCAGTATAGCGCTGAAAGCTGAGTTAATGGAGAAGTCATCACGAGGGTTCTCGACATTTAGGAGGAACCCAACTTAGACCAGTTTTGAACCAACAAGTGTGTCCAACACATACACTAATCCGGGGAACAAAGGAGCTAGCAGCTCTAATACTGCACAACCGAACAAGACACCAACTTTGAGACAAAACAACTCTTACGCTAAACCTTCCATTGACAAGTGTTTCCATTGCCAGAGACATGGTCATAAATCTAATGTATGTCCAAGTCGGAGAACAATTGCTTTAATAGAAGAAGAAAGTAACGAGGATGAAAGGGATTTTGCTGGGAATGAAGAATATGAAGGAGCTGAGTTCGCTGAGGAAGAATCCGGAGAGATGATGAACCTTGTGCTGCAACGAGTCTTGTTGTCTTCAAGAGAAGAGGGCCAACGTAAAAATTTGTTTAGAACACATTGTTCTATTCAAGGCAAGGTGTGAAATGTGATAGTGGATAATGGAAGCTCGGAGAATTTAGTTTCTCAAAAGCTGGTGGAGCATCTGAAGTTACCCACGATCCGTCACGAGAAACCGTATGGCCTTGGTTGGGTAAAGAGAGGATCACAAGTTAGAGTTAACATGACTTACAAGGTTCTCATATCTATAGGCAAGCACTATAAAGAAGAGATCACCTGTGACATTCTTGACATGGACGTTTGTCACATCCTTCTCGGACGTCCTTGGCAATATAATAACGACATCACATATCGAGGTCGGGACAATGTGATAATATTTACATTGGACAATCATAAAATTGCTATGGCTCCTATTAAGGATTTTTGTAACAGAGCGAAGGAGAAGAAGTCGAGCTTCTTGGTCATGACACGGAACGACAAAGAACTCGATGGAGATGTTCAAGAAGCACGGTGTTTCTATCCCTTAGTAGTTAAAGGGTTGTTGAGCACCATAACGGAGGAGCTGTCAACCCCACATGAAGTGTTAGAAATTTTGGACGGTTTCAAAGAGCTGATTGCAGAAGAACTACCACTACAAGAGAACATTAGATTAGGGACCAAATTTTACAACGTTTTTGGGACGTTGTAAAATTGGGAGGTATTTACAACTCCCTTATGACGTTTTGAGATTACGTTGTAAAGGAGTTGTAAAGAGACAACGAAAATTTTCGTTGTAAACAAGTTGGTAATTTACGACTCATTCACAACGCTTTCCCATTTATAAAACAGTTCGTTGTTAACTAGTCCCTAAGTTGCAACTCTTTTACGACCTCTATATTTTACATCGAATTAACATCGAATGTCAAAGTAGGTAAACACGTTTTTCTTGTTACGTAAAAGGTTTAATTTTTTTTTAATTTATGTTGTAAGAGTGTTGTTAAATTTAAAATTTCGTTGTTAAAACGTCACTACCTTACAACTCTTTTACGACTAAATAGTTTACAACTACTTAAGGACGTAATTTCAAATTAGATATTTATGATGATCCATACTACCCATCATGGTTTCATGATTTGATCCAAGGTTTTGTTGCTAAGATAACAACAACACCCATGTATTTCACCAGAGGATACACATTTCACACCTTTGAGTACGGTGTAAGGCGTGCAACGACAAATTGGGGAGTATGTGTGAAAGGTGAGCATCGCAAGCAGAGCAAGTTAGCTTCATTCCATATCCAATGATCAAAGAGTCATACATCAATTGGTTAGGTACAGTGAAGATCACACCTCGTGGGCGAATTATTGGATGTGGATATTTACCGTTGCAGGAAGAATCATGTTCATCTATACAAGTGCCAGAGCAAGCTACAGAGCTAGTGGTTCTTATCGATCCAGAAAACCGAGAGTACGAGGATCTCCCTGAAGAAGATGTTGACGATGAAGAGCATGACGAGTTTGCAGAAAGTGATAATCCAAGTAGTGGAAATGGTAGTAACGGTGAAGAATCTGATTGACACTACGGTTTATAACGTATGAACAATGTACCGTTGCAGGATTTTCATGTAATTTACGTTATGTCAATCTTTTATAAATCATTTGAATTTAGTAAATTCATAAATCAATCAAAGTTTAATAAAACTAAGTTTTACATATCAATCAAAATTTTATCAATCTAAGTTTTATAAATCAATCTACAATTCCGCAAAACACTTAGGGAAAAACACTTAGGAAAAAAACAAAATCATAAGAAAATCGTAAAGACGTTGGGGACTAAAAACGTCGTAAAAACGTTGTTAGTTGCCAACGTTTTTACGACGTTTATATACAAACGTCGTAAGGGCGTTGGCAACTAACAACGTCCTTACGACGTTTTTAGTCCCCAACGTCTTTACGACGTTTTTATTGAATAAATTAATTTATATCATTTGTAAATTTTGTATAATTGTAAGATTATATGATTAAAACTATTATATCATATTTGCAAAATGGTTTATATGGTTGATATGATTTAGATGATTTAAAATATTTATAAGATTTAAATGATTTCTATGATATATAAAACACTTAGAAAAAATAAATTTATTCATAAAACGTCGTAAAGACGTTGGGGACCAAAAATGCCGTAAAAACGTTGGAGACCAAAAACGTCGTAAAGACATCGTAAGGACGTTGGCAACTAACAACGTCTTTACGACGTTTTTGGTCCCCAACGTCTTTACGACGTTTTATGAATAAATTTATTTTTTCTAATGTAATAATTATATAATTATAAGATTTATATGATTAAAACTATGATATGACGTTGTTAGTTGCCAACGTCCTTACGACGATTTATTAATAAATTTATTTTTTCTAATGTAATAATTATATAATTATAAGATTTATATGATTAAAACTATTATATCATAGTTGCAAAATGGTTTATATGGTTGATATGATTTATATGATTTAAAATCATATAAATCATATATGTGGATTCGTCGTAAGTGTTCTATGATGTATAAATCCATATAAGTGTTCTATGATGTATAAAACACTTAAAAAAAATAATAACATAAAAACGTCGTAAAGACATTGGGGACCAAAAACGTCGTAAGGACGTTGTTAGTTGCCAACGCCCTTACGTCGTTTGTATAAAAACGTCGTAAAGGAGTTGGCAACTAACAACGTCCTTACGACGTTTTTGGTCCCCAACGTCTTTACGACATTTTGTTCTATACCGTTACGGGCCTTTGAATTTAACATAACGCTCAATAAATTGTACCGTAGTGGTACATTGAATCCACATTTGCCAACGTCTTTACATCGAATACGTTGTAAATTCGACCCTAACTTTACAACTCTTTTACGACGTTTTATGAGTTCCCAACTCTTTTGCAACTCCACGTATTCCCTATAAATATATCACCAATTTTGCAACATCATTCCATCATTCCCCATTCCACAATCTCTCTCTAAGGTATCCCTCTCTCACTTCTCTCTACATTTTTTTTTTGGCAAAGTTAGGATTTAAAATTATGTAGGTTGTTTAGAAATGATGTAGTAGATACAGAATTTAGAATTTAGGGTTTATATATTATTTAGTAGTATCCAATGTCTAATTTACGGAACATCCTTTTGTAGGTATCCATGATGGATATTTTGGTTGCGGGCAATCCACATGCATCTGCGGCTTTGGAGCTTAGACGTCGGAACCTCGGGATTAGGCCTACAGAGAATGTCGAGGTCGATTTGAACGAGCGAGTGGCTGAAGATCAGGACGACCGTAGCTCTGGCATGTTCGACGAATTATTCCATTAAATATTTTGTAATTTGTAATTAAATTTTGTAAAAAACATTTTAATTTTATATTTTAGTTTTATATTATAATTTTAATTTATTCATTTCATATTTTGATTTAAATACAAAAAAAAATTAAATTTCACAATTTTAATAAAAAAATAAATAACAAATTTTAGTCCCTAAATCGATGTAAATATTCGTCTTTAAGTAGTTGTAAATTGTTTCGTCTTTAAATAGTTGTAAAATTTTTGTCTTTAAGTAGTTGTAAATAATTTCGTCTTTAAGTAGTTGTAAAATTTTCGTCTTTACTTAGTTGTAAAGTTTTCGACTTTAATACGTTGTAAACTAAACGTTGTAAGTTACTTGCTAAGTTTACAATCAACTTACAACGTATATTTTGGCATCGAGTTTACAACGTACTCTTAAAGTTACGACGTTTTTACATCTCCTATTTTACGATGTTTTAACAACGTTATTATTGCGTTGTTAACTTTTGCAACGTTTTTACAACGTTTTATGCCTTACGACGTGCAAGACACGACGAACCACGTGGCGTCCCTAATACGTTGTAAAAGTCCTTTACAACGCTTTAGGGACGAAATTTTGAGTTATAAAAGCTGTGTTCTCTTGTAGTGTACCTAATGATCTACCTCCCATGAGAGACATTCAACATCACATTGACTTGATTCCAGGATCTAGCCTACCGACCTTCCCCACTACCGCATGAGCCCCAAAGAGAATGAGATTTTAAGGGAACGGATTGAAGACTTGCTGAGGAAATGATTTATTCGTGAAAGTATGAGTCCATGTGCCGTACCGGTTCTTCTAGTTCCTAAGAAAGGTAACCAATGGCGGATGTGTGTTGATAGTAGAATCATTAACAAGATTACCATTAAGTATCGATTCCCTATACCTCAATTAGAAGATATGCTGGATGAGTTGTCAGGTTTTGAGGTGTTTTCAAAGATAGACCTTCGAAGTGGTTATCATCAGATTCGGATCAGACCTGGAGACGAATGGAAGACCGCTTTTACGAGTAAAGATGGGTTGTATATGAATGGATGGTGATGCCTTTTGGATTGTCAAATGTTCCTAGCACTTTCAGGAGGTTAATGAACCAAGTTCTCCGCCCTTTCATTGGTTCTTTTGTAGTGGTTTACTTTGACGATATTTTGATCTAAGGGTTAGTGTTTGCTAACCAGTGTGATTTCCGACTGCGGTCACTCAAGGTTCTTGCGGTTTCTTGGTCTCGAGAGATTTCCATTTTGCTTGGTAGAGCAATTTGTCATAATACTAGCGGGAAAAATCAACAGAACTAACAGATTAATATTGAAAAGGCTGGCTTTTATAACGTGAAACAGAGACCCGATAATGCGCATCGGCAAATTCGTGTACATACCCGTTTCTGATTAGAACACACAACTTACTCTGATTTAGTGGTGATTTCCGAATAAATCCACAACAAAAACCCCCAAAATCTTCAGATTTGAGCTAAGACTCAAACGTAGAATCGTCTTGGTGTCGAGGATGATCTTTTTCTTTTCTTTGTTTCTGTGGTCAAATTTATGTTGTGAATTATCATCAATAAGAGACTGTACAAAAACAAAAGTGGTCGAAGTATGGAAGAAGAAAAGCAGACAGCTTTATCATTTTCTACTTCGAAAAATGGGTCGGGAAAAAATGGCGACAAAAAAAGATTTAATTAAGATAAATAACAATAATAGTTACCGAGGAGGGTTTAAGTTTTTGGATGTAAAAGAAATGCAGAGAGGAAAGCTAGTGGAAATCTCTGTCTTCGTAATCAGCAAATCCCATTTTTCATCTTCCATTAAATCTCTACCCAATCTCGACCTTCCAGGTCCTGATGATGACGATCCTCTCTACGTCGATGTACCCAAGCCTCGGAGAGATAAATCGGAGAGGAAGCCGTATCCAATTCCGATGAAGGAATTGATTCGGCGAGCTAAAGAGGAGAAACTGCTAAGAAAATTACAGCCCTGTCGAGTTGTTGAAGATCCGCCGGATAACGGGTTACTCGTGCCGGAACTCGTCCATGTGGCTCACTCTGTCCACCGATGTCGCAACTCGTTACTCGCTGGTCTCTCTAAAATCATTCGTCATATTCCTGTTCATCGCTGCAGGTTACTTAAACTGTGTCTCCAAATCTCTGAATTCGATTTAAGAGTCCTTTAGCGAAAAATTTCACTATTATGTATCACCTCTGAGAGATATAATCTGCTTTAGCTTAGGTTTGAGCCCTATGTGTTACTTAAATCGACTTATTGAGATATTGTTCAATTTGATCCTTGAAGCGTTTCAAGCATTTGAGTTGGTTTCTGCTTTGTGTGGTTTACTTGATTACAACATATGAATCTAGTGCGCATTGAGCTGAAAATTACTGATTTAGCCTCGATTGATTTGCCGGGTTTGCTATATATTTGGGGAGAAAGTCGATAAAATACGTATGCATGATGAAACAATGGAGAGTTTTGTCAGGTAAAATATCCAAAAGATGGGTTGTAGCGACCTAGTGGATAGTGGGCTACTTAATCATTATTGAGTTTGCGATATTGAATCGTCGCTGAGTTACCTGTGTTGTTTGTTTTCAGATGCTGCTCTGAGGTTCATATTGGCAAGGAAGGTCATGAAATCAGGACTTGCACAGGCCCGGGGAGTGGTTCAAGAAGTGCCAATCACATCTGGAAAGGAGGAAGAGCGAGCGATGTTGTGTTGTTCCCAAAATGTTTTCACCTCTATGACCGTGCTGTCAAACCAAGAGTTATACACGATGAGAGATTTACTGTGCCTAAAATATCTGCGGTTCTCGAGCTATGCATACAGGCCGGTTTAGACCTTGAGAAGTTCCCATCAAAGCGAAGACTGAAACCTGTTTACAGTATTGAAGGACGTATTGTAGATTTTGAGGAAGTCAACGATTGTAATTTAGAAACGGCAGTTACTTCTACTACTACACTTTTACAAGACGATTGTTGTAACGAAGAGGAGAAAAGCTTGAAGGAATTAAGCATTGAGACGATGGAGTCATGGTTTGAAATGGTCTCAGGGGTCAGGAAACTGATGGAGAGATACGAAGTGTGGACTTGTGGGTATTGTCCCGAGATTCAGGTCGGTCCAAAAGGACACAAAGTGAGGATGTGTAAAGCAACAAAGCATCAGATGTGAGACGGAATGCATGCGTGGCAAGAAGCAACAATCCATGATGTGATCGGCCCAAACTATGTGTGGCATATCTGGGATCCAAATGGTTATGTTCTTGACAATAGATTGAAGAGGTTTTACGGGAAGGCTCCTGCGGTTGTGGAAATGTGTGTGCAAGGTGGTGCACCGGTGCCTGATCAGTACAGGAGTATGATGAGGCTCGATGTGGTTCACCCGCAACGTGATGAAGTCGATTTAGTCGCTTGAACGATGTGATTCAGCATCGGTCACACTAAAATTCTCCGTTGGACTCAGTTGTCATGTTCATCTCAATTATCAAACCAAAGGTTCGATTGGACCAGTATTAACCGTGATCCTGAATTCTTCCCGGTGTGATTTATCCTAAATCATCAATATAAAGAGAAAAAAGGGCGAGAAAAATTGTAAAGAAAAGAAAAACGTGATCATGTTAATCACAGCATATCATTAAGAAATTGTTTTCTGGTTAATGAACAAATTCATCTAAGATGGGGTTCAATTGTAGAATCCTTCATTTTTAATCACTTCTAACACAACAGAAAACAAGTTTTGTAACGCAAGAGGAAACAGGTTGGCTTGAAATGGCTGTGTATTGAGAGCATATCTTAATGTTCAAGAGGGCCTGCAATACCAGAAATTATATATCTCAAAACAAAGTCATCTTTAATAGTTTGGTCTTGTAAGACTATTTTCTTCCATCGTTTTTATTGATAGAAATGTAATTTACGTTTCAAAATTGACAGAATGTTTACATAAGAGTGTTTCAGCTACCCCCAAAAAAAAAGAACACGTTTTTTCAAAGAAAATTGTCAAGGGGACTAGACATGTTTGTTGACGTTATCTGTTACAACAGAAAATACTAGATGGTCTGTGAAAATTCAGAGTTCAATACCTTTTTACTTTTGTTTTTTTGTTCTTTTTTGGCACTGACTTCTTCTTTTCCTCGCCTAAGAGATCAGCTTCTGCTGCATCTGACTTGGCTTTGGATTCCATATATACAATCTTTTCCTACATTAGATAAGCCATCAGAACATCTATAAAACAATTCAAATACTAAATCAGGCAGAAAATGCAAGCTGTTTATAACCGCAGTTTCGAACTAAACAGCAAGAAAGGTGTCAGCAGTTCAAAGATATAAGTGCGGTTGTCAAAAAAGAAAGCTTGGTGAGGTCATCCGGCAAACTTATCCTTGAGTTATCAATAAGCAAAGTCTTTAAATCAATTAGCAGAACCTGCAGGTCATGTAAATACTGTTATATGGCCGGTTTTGTGTGTGTTTATGTTGTTAATGAATATTAAATTCATGAATAAACCTTCTGGATGAACTTTGCATCTCTCATTATTTCCTTCATTATGTTATCTTTTTGGTTTATTAGTTTTCCATTAGTCATTTGAGCTTGACAAATTCCATTCTTGTTGAGAAACAGATAAATCCTGTTTTGCTTTCTCCATGGACATCTTGTAATTGAGCCAAGCTTCCTGGCCAAAATGTACAATTGTTGTGAACAAGCTGCTGATAGATTTACATCTTCGGAAAAGCATGCTGCGGAAGCCATCAAGTATACGATCTCCAGCTCAGGTTCGTCTTCCAAAGTTTTTTGAACATTTCACCTTGTGCTATATGAACAAGCCCTGAGTCATCGGCTTCCCAATAGACTAAAAGCATATCTTCAAGTATCTCCAAGGCCTTGGTAAGATCTCCATTAGTATAGAGATTTCGAGCATGTTTGTAGAGTTTCGTCCCCTCAACATCGTCCATGATTGAAGGCTTCGTAGTAACTTTCTTCAAGTTTCTTGCGGTTTCTTGGTCTCCAGAGATTTCCATTTTGCTTGGGAGAGAAATTTGTCAGAGAATACTAGCGGGAAAATTATTAGGATATAATGAAAATCAATGTCCCTTATATCCTAATAATAAAATAACAGAAAGAACAGCCATAGTATTGAAGAGGCAGACTTTTATAACGTAAAACAGAGACCCAATTTTAGGCATTGAGAAATTTTGTCGAACACCTTGTGTGCTTTGATTTAGTTGTGAATTCCCCGAATGAATTCTCAAGAGAGAACAAAAGCTTTCTGAATTTGGGTTAAGATTTAGAAGTAGGACCGGCTTCATGTTGTGAATGGTCTTCTTTTTGGGTCAAAATTTGTTTTTTGAATGATTATTTAGAAGAGATAATACCAGAAAAGACTGGTCGAAGAATGAAGAAGCCATACTGCTTTATTATTTCTTACCTAAAAAAAAATTTCAAAACAATGGCGACAAAAGAGTAGCTAAACTAAGATAGATATAACAGAGATTCGGTCTTGTTCGGCGTTTAACCCCTCTGTTTTTACAAGAGGTTCTAAGACAGTATTTACGAACACACACACACTGCTTCTGCAGTAGAATGACTTTTATCGTCGTTGAGTCTGAAGATCTCATTGCTTCTTCTGCATTCGTTTCAAAACTCTCAGCAGATATGTTGGTCAGAATTTGAGCAGTTCCCTAATCACTACCTTGTATATTTTCACAAGAAACAGTTTGATTTGAGAAAGGAAAGCTCATATATATTAGGAAACTAAGAACACATTTTTAGTTCTTGTAATCCTCAAATCATTCAATTATCGGTCAATCTGCTCCTTGCTGTAGCGATCTCACTTCGCAGCTTCTCAATAGTTTTCACGGATCCAATTATGTTCCTCTCCATCTCTTTCAATTTCCCAAGTTTCTCTACGTTTCCAGTCTTCTCTCTCTCAAAATTTTCCCTGTTCCAATGAACCAAATGGTTAAATGAATGGATGATGTATCTTTTTAACAGTTACCTGACATGAAAAAGACATTTCTTTTACCGTAATTTCTGGTGCTCCTCTTTCAACCGCTCAAGCTCTTGGCTCGATGTCTCTAAAGTCTCTGTTTCGATGCAAACCTTCTTTAACTCCTTTAATACTGACTTCACCTGTGAAGCAAGTTCTTCGCGTTCTCTCGCTAATCTATGAGCCTCAATGTGAGCTAATTGCAGCTCCCTCCTTATATTCTCACTGTTATTGATAACGGCCTCTAATTTTGCTATTTTCTCAAGAGTCGATCTGATCTGAATCTCGCTATCTGTTTCTGTCTTTCTGATGTGAGCTCTTAACCCCTGGGCTTCGCGATCAGCCACGGTTAGGTCTTCCTTTAGAGCTACGTAGCTTGAAGCTAGTTTCCAGTTGTCACTAGAGAGCCGGTCTATCTCAGCAGCTTGAGCTGCAATCTTGTTTTCTAGAAGCTCAGGATGGGAAATCCGGTGGTCTCGATGATGATGGTGATCCGAAACCGAAGAGATTGGCTCGTGGTGGCTCGATGATGTTACACTAGTTGACATGCCTTGGCTCACTCGACTATGATGGTTTGAAACTAGCCTCTCCCTTGAAGACATTCTGCAGGTACAAA
Organism: Lepidium sativum; assembly: GCA_023374145.1. NCBI lineage: Eukaryota > Viridiplantae > Streptophyta > Magnoliopsida > Brassicales > Brassicaceae > Lepidium > Lepidium sativum. The sequence goes on along the minus strand of JAKUCM010008669.1, from coordinate 16,434 downwards.
GATAACACTCTACTTAGAACATAGATCAAAGAGAAGAAAAGTGTGCTCTTCTTAACCCCAAAAACTACACTTTAAAAGCAAAAATCTACCTAAAAGTGGTAATGAGTTTCAGTAATCGAAGAAAGCACAAAAACAATGGCAAATACCTAATTCGTATTTTGACACGAGCCAGAAGAAACCTGAAACCGCAATGGCGAAGCTAACAAAAAGATCCGAACTTTAACTAAAGAGACAACCCAATTTAACCACAAATCCTAAGAAACCCTAAATCCTCCATATCATCAATTGGACGAACCTCAAATTCACAATTAAAAAAAGGCCGATCTTCGATAAGATTAGCTGAAATCGAACACCAAAAGGAATAACTTCCGTAAAATTAAGGATTTATGGTCTAAATTCAAATCAAAGACTCGAATCGATTTCACAAGATTAATGATCTTCAGTAAGATGCCGCAAAAATAAAGGCTTTTATGATTTTGAAAACCAGATTTGATTTTAAATCACTGGGCTGATATTAATCAATTAAGGCCCATTTTATTGATAGCCCCTTTAATATTTCATTTCTTCCATATCTGTCACGTGAGCTTCGTTATACCTTCCTCTTCTCCCGGCTTTGATGAAACAAACAAACTTGTAGGAAATCTACTTCTTCTATTCACATTTACCAATTTATCGTATGAAATCAAACCAGTTAGATATTGAGCTGATTCGGAGATTACTGTTGAAACTCGATCGCCTGAATTTCAATTTCAATCATACGGTTTCAAAATCCTCCGGTAAGTCAGTTCTGTTCTTGCTCTGTCCGCCTCTTCTTCATATCTATCTAAGTTTTTGTAATGGAGACCTTGGGCTTTCTTTCCTCGGCTCATATCGAAATTGATTTCGTAATTTTGTAATTTTGAAGTATTTAGTCGATCCCACATTTGTGGTATCTGTAACGGAATTCTTTTTCTGTACCTCAGACTTCAGTTTCAGTCTCTTAGAACTCCAAATTGTCAATTTTAGTGACATATATCTTCGCCTTTTTCGTCCTCAATGGCTGCATCTTTATGGTCTAGGTGACAAAGGTTACTTGTACTGATCAATGCAGGTAAAAAATGGCAGTTGCGATGGAGACGGAGATGGAGTTCTCTGATGGTGAAGAAACAAATAACGCTAACCAAAATGTTGTTACCTCCCAATATTCCACTCCTCCTGTGTACAGCTCGGCTAATCTTATAGCTCTTTATGGAAACTCAGCCATAGGAGTAGAAAAAGGGATAGAAATGAGACAGAATCATGAGCATGGAGCTGGTTATATCTTTATGTGCAATGGGGAGAACAAAAGCCGATTGCTACCGTTACCGTGTTTTTGGGATTCCAAGAGGGGGGAAAGAAATTGTTGAGAGCATAAAACCAGGCATGAAGCTTTTCCTCTATGACTTTGAGAAGAGACTTCTCTATGGTATATATGAAGCTACTATTGGTGGCAAGTTGGATATAGAACCAGAAGCTTTTGACAAAAAATATCCAGCTCAGGTAAAATAGTGAATTCACATGATTTCGTTTAAATTTCAGTAGATAGAATACTCATCTAAATGAGCCTTAAGATTATCATTTTTCACCTGTTTCTTAATTTTGGCAGGTTGGGTTTAGAATTGTCATGAACTGTTATCCCTTGCCAGAAAACACTTTCAAGTCTGCTATCTATGAAAATTACAAAGGTTCCAAATTTAAGCAAGAACTTACTCCTCACCAAGTAATAGACTTTCTTGCTATTTACAAAACACCTTTTAAGTTCTAGGCTTACCTGCCTGGGTTACTGCGTAAATATATGTATGCCCAACAAAAAATGTTCATGGATTGCAGGTTATGTCTCTGTTAGCACTGTTTCGTCCATTTACTGCTCCAGAACTCGATTCATTGCCTCATAGACTGGCTTCCAGAGCCTCCCCACCCAGGGCTCTATCTTTTGAGGAACGGTTCATAGCTGCTACACAACATAGAAATGCTTCATCAGTTTTAAATCCTTTGTCTGTTCATCATGCAGAACCACGACTTGGCTCTCTTATGGGCCATCAGTCTGTTCCCCGCATATCACTGCTTCAACATAGTTACTCCAGACAAGACGGCTACTCAACCCCACCAAGGGAAGCTCTAAATCTGGCAAAGTTAAATCTGTCTTATCATTCTACTGAAAGTCAGCAGCAACGGTCATCTATCCAAGACCCTCAACTCAAATACCTAACGATTTTATCTAATATTCGGAGGTAAGCATGGTTGTGGGGGGTTTTTCCTTTAGTCAATAATTCAACTGATTTATCCTATTGTGGCTCGCTAAAGACCTAAAACTGAGAACTTTATTAGAGTCCTCATTCTGCAGATGTTTACATTATTTCTATTTTCTGGCTTCGCAGTTACATATATGTGAATGTATAATCACATGCGGTTGATTTTTTTGCTATGGCAGATATGGCAGTGCCCCAGAGCACTTGGCCTCAGAAAATGAATATTATCCGGCATCACCATCAGAGAAAGATCAGTTTGCTTCCCCGTATTCTGATGACAGATACTACCCCGCTACGTTATCTGGGAATGAGCATCCTTCTGCATCTTCAGCTAGTGGGAGTGTGTATAAAAGTGAGTTCTATACTTCAGCATCAAAAAAGGAAGGGGAAGCTAGTCAGCAAAGTGAGATCCCTGCTGGGACCTACTATTACCCAGAAGCATCTATAGTTCCAAATACTACAGTGTCCATGCAGGCAGTTAGTGCTGCTCAATCTCATACTCAGACAGCTGGCCATACACCAGCAAATGGCGAAGCTTCACAACCAGCTCCTGCAGCAATTGGTTACACACCCCAACTTCAAAGTGTAGCCAGTAATTATAGCACGCATCTACAGCCTGGGAGTGTGGAAGAAAGTACACAATCATATCATGGAACATATAGTTACACACAACCACAATATTATGAAGCTATGGGGCATACTACTCAACTGTATGCTGATGGAACTGGATATATTCAACAACCTCATGCTGCAGCAACTGGATATATTCAACAACCTCATGCTGCAGCAACTGGGTACGCTCAGCAAGCTCATGCTGCAGCAACTGGATACTCTCAGCAAACTCATGCTGCAGCAACTGGGTACACTCAGCAACCCCATACTGCAGCAACCGGGTACGCTCAGCAAACTCATGCTGCAGCAACTGGGCACGCCCAGCAAGCTCATGCTGCAGCAACTGGGTACGCCCAGCAAACTCATGCTGCAATAAGAGCCTACATTCAGCAACCCCCTACTGAAGCAACTGGGTATGCTCAGCAACCCCATGCTGAAACAACTGGGTATGCTTTGCAACCACATGCTCAAGCTGTTGGATACACGCCACAATACCATGGGCAAGCTGCTGCTGGATACACTCAACAAGCTCTAACACAAGGTTCTATACCAGTAGCTTCAGGGACAGCTGTTTGGAATGCTGCAAACCAGGCTTATTCTGCAACAGGAGATTGGAATGCGGTGAATCAGTCTTATAACCCTCACACTGCAGATGCAACCGCGACCTACTATCAAACATCTTAAAATTGTTAAAGCATGCCAAAGAGAACTCTGTTACTCTCGTGCATGTAGGAAAAATTTTAAACTCAATCAAGAAACATGATTTCTGGTCAGGTGAGAAACAATTTGATATGGTGTTGCTGAAGAAAACCTCTTTGCAGTGGATTTGCAGGATTTGGGCAACGTGGAGCGTGGTGGGGAAGCATGGACTTGCACTGGTCAACTCACTGGAAAAGAGGGGAAAGGACATACAAGCTAGGGTCTTCAGCTCGTTTGCTGTAAGTTAAAATGTTTTAACATATATAGTTATATTATACTCATTTCTTAGCCGCAAATGAGAAACTTCCTCAAACCAGTAAATCTTTTTCAAGTCCCGTTTCAGGAATGCAAATTCAAATGCAGTTCTGATTGGGATAGAATATTAATAAAAAAATATCACAACTCTGTTATTGTTAGTTCTTCTAAAACATTTTATCTAGTGTTTTCATGTTCATTACTTGGGATTTAACACCTTCAAAGGTATTAACCTTTAGGGTTCACCTGAAAATCGCTTATATTAACCTTGTGACCTGAAAATAAGCTTATTGGCTCTAAGATTTAATTAGATGGGAAAAAAAGACTTTGCTTTGGCTTTGAGGTACCCAAGTCTTCCACTATGTATGTATGAGCACTTGCACCGCAATTCATATGTTTTTTTTCTTCTTTAAAGAGGCTTTTAGTTTCTTCTTACTTCTCCTACTTTTATATCATAATTCTCTCTTTCCCCCTATGAAATTTACCATAGTTAGCTACAGAATTTACTTAGGTTGTGTTTGTTAGACAATATTATGAACAAAGAATAAACCTAAATTTGGCATTGTCTCGAAATAACGTGATAACGTCTTCCCATATACTAATACTTTATCTCCGAGAATTGTTCTCTCCACAAAATTTCTGAAATGAATTTTATATATTAAATAAAAACTAAGATGGTACCATGGTATCCAAATGTTCTCACGTGAAAGTCCCTCGCCATTTTCTGTTGTCACACTTTATAGGCAATTGTATCCAACGAATTATGCCACAACTTGTACTAAAAAACCTGTATTATACTCTCAAAGAATCATAGATCCAGTTGGCCAATTTTTTTTATAATTCTGCAATAATAAATTGACAAAAAGAAAACTATAAGATTCAATGATTAGTCTATGGATAAATCTTTGTAATTAAATGATTAATTTGCTGACTGAAATCATTCTCTGTGATATTAATAAATTTTGACTAAACACATTTACTAAAAGAAAAAGAAAAGAGAACTTTCTGCGAAAATTGTTGAAGGGTTCTAGGATATTTCGTGTAAAATGACCTTTTTCTCAAGTCAATTTTGCAAAAGAGGACAAAAAAGTTGAGTTTGTAATAAAAGAAGTATTAAATGAAAGAAAAATATAAACACTATAAAAGGGAGAGAGGAGACGTTGTGTTAAATGGGGCGCGAGTCAGTCTTGGAACTTAGAGGAAAGGTCGTTTTGGACAAAGTGGGTCCCATTTACTGCGTCTCGTCCAGATTTTCGTTTCTCTGAATCTTCCTTCCTTCCTTCCTTCTTCCCAGAAATTCCTCAATTCAGTTTTGGATATCGAAGAGGATCATCTATGGGGAATTGCTGCTCCGATGTTTCCTCTGCTGCTGGTGCTATTGTCAGCGTTGGTGGAACTGCTTCCTCCGCTGCTCTCGCCACTGGCAACGACGCCGTTGATTACTATCTTAAGTCACGAGGTTTCAATGGACTCTTCTCTCATGTCGAGGTTCTCTCTCCATCATTCATTTCTTCGCTCTCGAATCAAGTTTTGACATATATGAAGTTTCTATATCTGTGTGTGCTTCTTTCTTATGATGAAGAGTTGGAAATTTGATTTTCACTGTTTCTGAGGATTTATGTTTTGTTTTTGCAGCTATCGTTTTCTGCTTCCAATTTGCGAGACAGGGACGTATTCTCTAAGGTTCGTTGTTATTCGAAAATTGGCTTCTTTATTTTAAACTTGAGTTTAAAATGAAGGAAGACGTTATCTCTATGAAGTTGCCTCAAAGTAGTGTCCATAGCTAGTCATTTGTTATGCTGGACTTCATTTTCTCTGATAAGCTCGCCTGCTGGTAGTTCTAGTTCCCATGGAACTGGAGTTTAAGTGTGTATCCCTTTCAAGACAAAAAAATAAATGAGAAACATTGTTCGTAACCTTTGTGAAGATTAACTTCATAAGCGGCTTGCTTTTGCTGAGACATTAAGTTTCTACAGAATGTGCCTTGCACAAGAGATGCAAATTGAATATATTATTGAACAGAAATATTTTTGATGAAAACAAAATGTTCTGGAGCCTTAGACAACTTTTAAATTGTGATTACCAACAACACTCGTCTGGATTTTGTGGCCTATTTTTACATTTTTATTTGCTTGCTGTTGCATGACAAGCTTTTCCTTTTTTTACCTCAGAGTGATCCTATGGTGGTTGTTTATAAAAAAGAATCAGATGGAACATTTACTGAAGTGTTCCGTAGCGAAGTTGTTCTGAACTCCTTGGCTCCGAAATGGATTAAGAAATTTATAGTCGCTTATCATTTTGAGACTGTGCAGACATTGTTGTAAGATTCTAAATCTTATATGGACTGAAGAAAGATATAAAACTTCTTAACTTTACCTGAAAAGTATATGACTAATTCTGTTGGTTGTTTATACACAGCTTTCGTGTGTATGATGTTGATACCCAATTTCAAAATTCAAGAGAGGAGGTAATTTCTTATTTGCTGTCTACATTTTATAATGTCAATACTGCATATGGTGTGTATATAAGCATGTGTATTGTGTCTTTATATGAACACCCACATGCATTGTTCCAGATTGATCAGGGAAAAACTGGTTGGATACTTGTCATGCGCAACCCGCTATGGTAAAGTGTGTATGAAAATGTAATGTACTTACTATTCAAAGTTGACTTTTCAGATGCTTAAGCTTGACGAACAGCAGTTTCTCGGTGAGGCAACATGTGCTTTGTCTGAGGTAACAAATGCTTAAATGCTTTCCTTTCTTATATTGCAGACTATATATTGGTACTGCAATATACGTGCACTTATTTGCTGATTCTCTGAGAGACGTAGCAGAAAATTCGTTCTATTGCCTAGCTTACAAAGGAAAGAGAATTATTTCATATTTGCTTTTAAATCACGCAGATAATCACGAAACCAACTAGGACAAAGACGTTAGAACTCAAGCGCAAAGAAGGCTTTGCTCCACAGAATCAGGCTCACCACGGAAAGCTTATCATTCATGCTGAGGAGTCCCTTGCTTCTAAAATTACAACGGAGATAGTGTTTAGATGTTCGAGTTTGGAATCTAAGGATCTTTTCTCCAAAAGTGTAAGTTTGTAATTTATTCTCTTTATCATTTTACATAGCACAATTCTCATATAAATATAGTACCCTTTTTTCTCTGGTTCATCTATAGGACCCCTTTTTGGTGGTATCGAAGATTGTAGAGCATGGAACCCCCATCCCCGTGTCTAAAACTGAAGTTCGGAAGAACGATCTTAACCCTATTTGGAAACCAGTCTTTCTTAGTGTTCAACAAGTGGGAAGTAAGGTATAAAAGATTTCTTATGTCTAAGTTTCTAATAAAATGTGATGAATGAACAGAAAGTATGTTTCTCTGTTTGAGATGCATGTTGATTTAGAAAAAGACCTCTCAAGTTTTTTCTATAATCGTGCAGGACAGCCCACTGATAATAGAATGCTCAGACTTCAATTCGAATGGCAAACATAGTCTGATCGGGTAACGAAAATCTTAGAGCTCAGACCATCTCACTTTTGGAGTGACTTAAGCATTTAGCTGATTTTTATTACTCGTTTATTATGTATTGCCAGAAAAGTACAGAAATCGCTTTCGGACTTGGAAAAACTTCATTTGGCTGGCCAAGGAATCAATTTATCTTTGCCTACTAGTACTGGACAAAACAAGGTACAAACCAAGACTAATAGTTTTTCAAACAAGTTGCCTTTTTCAAGGAAGCTATCTAATTCAATTTATGGTTATTTTAGGTGTTGAAGAGCCAGCTTTTTGTGGACAAGTTTACTGAGACTGTCCAGCACACATTCCTAGAGTACTTGGCATCTGGGTTTGAATTGAACTTCATGGTAGCAATCGATTTCACAGGTATGTACTGTACATAACTACGGAAAATCCTAGAATATTCCATTAAATATGTAATTTCATTGGTATCTAAATATATGAAAAGAAGTTACCTCTGCCTTCCTATATACTAATCTAAATTTTTTATTCCTTCAGCTTCAAATGGAAATCCCCGCCTACCTGATTCTTTGCACTACATTGATCCCTCAGGAAGATTAAATGCCTACCAGAGAGTGAGGACTCAGTGATATTACATTTCCTGCGGTTAGCAGTGACTGTGACTAAAACTATCGTAAATTCTTCTTTTTAAACAGGCAATAGTGGATATTGGAGAAGTTTTGCAGTTTTATGACTCTGATAAACGTTTCCCTGCCTGGGGATTTGGAGCTCGGCCAATCGACGGTCCAGTTTCACATTGTTTTAACCTCAACGGAAGCAGTTCATACTCTGAGGTGAACTAAACTTGATTCACTTATTGTGAAACAAAAACTTTGCTGCTTTTGTATTCACAGATATTGTTTGTTTGTTTCTCTCTCAGGTGGATGGGATTCAAGGTATCATGACTTCATACACCAGTGCTCTCTTCAACGTCTCTCTTGCGGGGCCTACCCTATTTGGTCCGGTGATCAATGCTGCTGCATCGATAGCCAGCGATTCTCTAGCCCGAAGTTTACGGAAATATTATGTCTTATTGATCATCACAGTGAGTACATATTTAACAAGAAAAACCAATATCAGTTTAAAAACAAATACAAATGAAACATTATTTGTATAAACCACAAACTCTTGTGTTCAGGATGGTGTCATAACTGATCTTCAGGAAACAAAAGATGCATTAGTTAGTGCATCGGATTTGCCATTATCGATCCTCATTGTAGGAGTTGGAGGAGCTGATTTTAAAGAGATGGAGGTAAAACACTATTGTCTTTAGAGAACCAAAAATCTAAGGTTCTTGCTACTGAGTACATATCATCAGCTTATGTATATTGTACTTTACTGTTGTTAGATACTAGACGGAGATAGAGGAGAAAGATTGGAGAGCTCAGGTGGGCGATTGGCTTCACGAGATATAGTTCAGTTTGTGGCACTACGAGACGTCCAACGTGAGTTTTGTTCGATTGAAAAACGTTTTAAACGCATGAGAATGCCAACTGAAATGTCTTTGGTTTGATGGGTTTTAACTGTATTGTGTTGTGGTTGATTGCAGATGGAGAGGTCTCTGTGGTACAAGCGCTTCTTGCAGAATTACCTTCGCAGTTCTTAACGTATATGAGAATCCGTAATATGAAGCCAGTTCCTCTATGAATAATTTGGCCTGAGCCAAAGCGTGTGCATATGTACATCGTTATTACAGTTGATCAACTACTACAGCGAAAGAACGCTGTCGTTTTGGGCGACCTCATGGGCTTTTTATTTTCGATAATGGTTGAATCTGGAATGCAAATAGTCTGGAATGAAGAAACTGATATCTAGGAATAAAAATAAAAGAAATTTTGTAGATTTCTCTCTTTTGGGTATCTATCAACCTTAATTCGTTGAAGTTATCGATGAAAATTGTTTCGCACCTTGAATCCCATCCACCTAGAAGAGAAACAAACGATCAATATTACTATTACCAACTCGTGATTTGACATATGCAACATTTTCACTTATATTACTTTTTCAACCAATAGCATAAAATATGAGAAAATAATAGTCCAAAAACTCATATTTCAAATAAATATGAGAATTACTAATACTGTTGAGCTAATAAAAAGTTTATTAATTCAGCTGAACAAAAATTAGTTTCCTTTTTAATAAGTATTTTATATGTTCTAAATAATTGTATACTAGCATAAAATCATAAAATTTAGGCTCACTGGTTATTTTGTGAACGTCTCTGAGTCTTCCATATGCAGCTCATGTACAAAAGGCACTTGTTGCAAGGCTTAGTGAAGGAACTGTGGTGAATGCTAACAATTATATTGTCACTGGAGTTTTTACAACTGTTGGGGATAGTGTGCTAAGTTGAGATCTAATTGCCATAAGTTTTAGTTCCTATATTAAGTGTCCATCCAAACATAATTGTGTTTTGGCTGCGCATTGCATTGTAGTTTGGTTTTGACTTGTCTGTGTTGGCAAAGCATGTTTTAAACATCAATTGTCCTAACCAGTATCTAATATTATACACTGATGACACTTTTATTGTCTTTTTAGTCATGTTATTGATAGGAACTTCTTAGCTTGTAAGGTAAAATTCACATCGGAAAACTCCCCAATCGTGAATGAATATTATTAATAAAGAGAAATCGAACAAAAGCAACTCATCAACGAGATAAGAAATTAGGACAGTGAACATCCCAACCTTATAAAGACCCTAAAATAAAGACAATAACAAAATAAAAGGAAATTATTCAATAAACTTAATCAAAGTAGTAAACAACATAATTAAAAGAAAAAAGGAAAGAATCTCAAGAAAACTCGGTAGGCTGCGGAGGAGAAGTCTTCTTCTTGTGTTGACGAACGTAGGCTCGGAAGGACATATACCCCCTTGTGCAAAACGCAGCTTGTCCTCAAGTGCATAATCTGGAAATTGGTCCCGACGCGACGCCAAGAATTCTCATGAGAGGGCAGGCCAGACCACTGAACCAATGCGATGAGGTGGCCGTCTTCATCATACTTTGTGGAGAGGATCTATTCGAGAGTAAGGACCACTTCGTCTGTCGGAGAAAGAGAGGCGAGTAAAGGCGAGACCTCATGTGATGCGCCGAGAACGGGTTTGAGTTGGGACACATGAAAGACCGGGTGTATTTTGGACGAGGCGGGAAGTCGTAAGCGGTAAGCTACCTGACCCACCCGAGATAGCACTTCATAAGGGCTATAGTAATGTGCAGCCAATTTCTGACAAAATTTGCAAGATACAGAGTGTTTCCTATATGGGCGGAGTTTCAAGAAAACAGACTCCCCTACTTGGAAAACAAGATCACGTCGGTGTTTGTCCGCATTTTTCTTCATGATAGCCTGAGCACGTGTTAAATGTATCTTATTGTCCTGCAGTATCTCGTCTCGGTCACGCAATGATCGGTCTTATTCAAAATTGGATGTCGAGCCGGGTTCATATCTTAAGAGTGTGGGAGGGTCATGGCCGTAAACCACCTTAAAGGGAGTGCATTTGAGTGATGTGTGAAAGCTTGTGTTGTACCAAAATTCTGCCCAATGTAAGTACTTAGCCCACGTGCGAGGATGACCGGAGGAAAAACAACGTAAGTAAGTCTCAAGGCAACGATTGACGACCTCGGTTTGTCCATCTGTTTGGGGGTGAAAAGTTGTACTAAACTTCAAGTCTGTCCCGACTAATGGAAAACATTTACCCCAAAAGTTACTCACAAATACCTTGTCCCTATCCGAGATGATGCTCTTCGGGAAGCCATGTAAGCGCACTACCTCGGCGATAAACAACTTAGCCACATCCGCGGCTGAAAAGGGGTGGCGGAGTGTGAGAAAGTGGCTGTATTTGCTGAGTCGTTCCACGACAACCATCAACACATTGGACCCTAGGGACATCGGAAGACCCTCAATGAAGTCTATTGAGATGTCGTCCCAGATTTGAGACGGAATAGGTATAGGTTGCAGCAGCCCTGCCGGAGACAACGTAGAATACTTGTGCGTTTGACATATGACACACTCGGCCACAAATTGCTGAATGGTCTTTTTCATACGACGCCAATAAAAAAGAGATTGAATTCGTTTTACCGTTTTGAGAAGCCCAAAATATCCTACTGTTAGACTCGTGTGACATTCGCGGAGGATAAGTGGAATGTGTATAGAGTTCTCCGGAATGAGTAGCATGTTCTTATACCACAAATGATTATCTTGTATGGAATATCCCGGTTTCAGCAAAGTACCTTCTCGGAATTGTTGCAGCAAGGCTTGAATGGAGGTGTTGGCTGCGATTTCCGCATATAGGTCTTGAAGTTGTAGGCTTATCGGAATTGTCAAAGAGAGGAGGAGGGCTGTGGCTGATCCGGATTCATGATCCACGATTATGGACAGACCGTCTGCTACCTGATTATCCTTGCCAAGCTTGTACTCAATGTCAAAGTTGTAAGGAAGCAAACGTGTCAACCAGCGTTGATAGTCTAATGTCACATCACGTTGTTCCAGCAAGAACTTTAAACTTTTATGATATGTACGAACCACAAAACGACGACTGAAAAGGTAATGTCGCCATTTTTGTACCGCAAATACTATGACCATCAACTCCCTTTTATAGACTGGTTTGGCTTGTTTCATTTTCCGAAAGGCCATAGCTATAATAAGCGATTGGGTGCAGCTGCTGCATCAATACCGCGCCAAGACTGAAATCCGAGGCGTCGAATTCGATAACGAACAAGGTATCAAATTTTGGTAAGGCTAGGACCGGCACCGATATCATGGCGGATTTCAGAGTATCAAAGGCATGTTGAGCTATATCCGACCAGAGAAATTGATCTTTCTTGAGGAGCTCGGTTTATGGTTTAGCAATAGACCCATAGTGTTGGACAAAACGTCAGTAATAACCTGTCAAACCCAAGAAGCCTCGAAGATCTTTTACTGTTTTCGGGTATGGCCAAGCTTGGACAGCCGCGATCTTAGAGGGGTCTGTGGCCACGCCATGAATCGAGATCATATGGCCGAGGTACTCGACAATATCTTGTACGAAAATGCATTTCTTCCGATTAGCAGAGAGCTATTGTTGATAAAAAATCTGCAGTACGACACGTAAGTGATTAACATGTTCCTCGAGTGAATAACTATAGATAAGGATATCATCAAAAAACACAAGAATAAAATTTTGGAGATAAGGACGGTAAATCTTGTTCATTAAGGTCTAAAACGTGGTTTGGGCGTTTGTCAAGGTGAACGGCATGACGAGAAACTCGTAGTAGCCATCGTGAGTGCGGAACGCTGTTTTCTCAATATCCATCATGTACATCCAAATCTGATGATAACCTGATCATAAGTCCAATTTTGAGAACCACTTGGCGCCATGAAGTTCATCGAGAAGTTGATCGATCATGGGAATTGGAAACTTATCCGGTATTGTGGCTCTATTGATCCCGCGGTAATCAACACATAAGCGCCAGGTGTGGTCCTTCTTCTTCACCAACAAAGCTGGGCTAGAGTACAAACTACGGCTAGGACGGATAGTTCATGCCACAAGCATCTCATGCACAAGCTCCTTTATATCTTCTTTGTGAGTATGAGGGTACCAGTAAGGACGTACATTAATCAGACCAATCCCTGGCTTCAAAACAATGCGGTGTTCCCGGTTTCGTAAAGGCGGTAAGGATTTCGGCGACTGGAACGCAGACTGAAACTCGTCAAGCACACACGTTATAGGCGTCGCGGTGCGGGTGTTTGGCGATGTGGACTGTTCCGCCGGGGAGTTCGTAGCTGGCTGAAGAGACTTAAGTGAGATCTTAGTGATTTGGAGGTCGTCATCACCTGTTAAGAGAACGCGTTAGCCCCAGTAGTTGAAGGCCATCTTATGTTCCGCTCAATTAACTTCACAAGTACCTAACGTGCGTAACCACTGAATACCCAAAATGATGGCTGCGTTCCCGAGCTCGAGTGCTATAAAATCTGCTGTAAAACTGACACCTTGCATTGCAAATTCAACACTTCGACAAACACCAAGGCCTTGTACCGTAAAACCATCTGCAAGCTTAACGCTTTTAGCGTTAAACGTCTCATCACAGCCGGTGAAATCAAGTTATGAGTAGCCCCAGTGTCAAGCATAACGACAATAGAACGGTTGTTGATCATGCCTTTGATTTTCGTGGTCTTTAGTGAATCAAGACCAAGCAAGGACTTAAACGAGAGAGCATAGCATTCTGGTTATGTTTCCCTTGACCCTTCTGAGAGGTATGTGTCTTCATCCAACATATCTAAAACTTTCATAGCACATCCATCAATCACGGTGATAACCTAGAGGAATTAGTTTGGACATTTGTGGCCTTTGTACCATTTTACTTCACACTTAAAGCATATACCCTTGCGCCTAAGCACGACCATCTTGGCATCGAATCATCTCTTTTGTGGTCTAAGTGGCTGCAGAATAATTGGAGGCGGTGTCTTCTCTGGATTGGGTGATCAAACTTTCCAGGGGGTGGGGGCTGATGGAGAACGTGTTGTTGATGTTTTTGTCCCATTTTTGGAGTGTGATGTGACCAATTCATAAAGAATACTCGATTCCATTTGTAACGCCGCTGAAATCATCTCGTGGAGGGACGTGGGTTTATACATGTTGATTACTTCGCGAGACTCTTGTTGCAACCCGTTCATGAATAAACCAATCCGAATTCCTTCGTCAATACCCAAATTTTGCGCGGATAGATCCTAAAAAGCTTGTACGTAGGTGGATATAGAGCCATCTTGTCTTAGGGCGAGGAAGGGTTCTCTCGACTAAACCAAGGAATGAGCCTTTCTTTAAAATCCTGCTAATCCCACAAGCCTCCTCGCAATAATTTTGCGTTCAACCAGTCCAGAACCGGTCCCGCGATGCATACCGAGAATAAGTCGAGTTTCTCTTCTTCCCTATACCCTCTGAGTCGAAAGAAACATTCCACTAAGGAAATCCAATCGAAAGTGTTGTCCTCTTGAAATATCAGTAAGTCTAATTTCTTGAACAAGGCGTCACGATCTGGTACATGATTGTACGTAGGGGCACGAGTGTGTCATGTGTCACCTGGATGCATCCCAAACACGGAGCGTGGCGGCAGTGTTGGTGGCATTGACGGCGCCGTAAGGATGTGCACTTTCTCAGCTTTCTTGAGGAGCAAGGCTTCTATTCTTTGCATCGTATCAGCGACAGAGTCATGTCTCAAATCCACAGTGTGAAATCTTTTGCCCATATCGACTCTTTTTTCTGCCACTGTTTTGGACAAATTCTCCACAGTAGTGGTCAGAATCTTTGTGAGATCATCATGCGTCTGAAGCTTCAACGTGGCGGCGGTAGGATTAGACATGGCGGCTGTGATGTACTCGATCCAAAGACGATCACGAGCACCTATTTGATAGGAACTTCTTAGCTTGTAAAGTAAAATTCATGTCGGGAAACTCCCCAATCGTGAATGAATATTTTTAATAAAGAGAAACCGAACAAGTCTCCATTGGTTGTCTCTCGAGCCAGGGTCTCGGTATCAAAAGCAACTCACCAACGAAATAAGAAATTAGGACAGTGAGCATCCTCATTTTATAAAAGCCTGGAAATAAAGACAATAATGAAATAAAAGAAAATAATTTAATAAAGTTAATCAAAGTACTAAACAAAATAATTAAAAAAAAAAGTCTTAAGAAGACTCGGTAGGCTGCGGAGGAGAAGTCTTCTTCTTGTGTCGACTTTCTTGTGTCGACGAGCATAGACTCGGAGGGAAATATCAATTATTTATTAGGTTTGGCTAAGATAATTCACTCCGTACTTTATTTATTTGTTTGATCAGGTAGCTGGCAATAAGACAATCTTGTGGCTCATCTATTTAGAAAAGAATTAGAATAGTAAATACTTTTGTGCTATCTATTTATATTCTTATAAATACACTCCTTTAGCATCAACATTTACCTGAATTAAGGTTTGTGTACTTGATTTCACACTCAATAATTGCTTCGACTATAGGATTAAGTATCCTGTTCTTGTAATTTTTTTAACACATTCCATAGACATTTCTCCCATTAAGTCCATGTGTTCCTCTATACTCAAGGGTAAATATCGGTAACATCTATTTCTCTTCGAACAACACAATTTTCTATATTCCATAAAACTTGGATAGGAGAATTTGTATAATTCATGATTATTCTGCAAAAAAATAACTGCAATGTCACTATGCATAAAAACAGTAAAACTACGGTCAATCTTGGTAAGAGTTTTTGATATGATCACACTCCACTCTAATAGAATGTTGAAGTAATTTATTTTTATTTAAACGAATCTCGAATACTATTTTAAAATTAGATTTATTAATATTGTTTAATATTAAAATTTTAAAATATTTGATTGAACTTAACTATAATATTTTTAATGATATTCAATATTTTGTTTTCTAATTGTACTATTTTCAATTATATATTTTATATTGACATCTAAAACATCTATAAAACCTTCTACAGATGTTTTATTATTTACTTATTCATTTTTATCATCATTGTGATGTGCGCTAACTGTACAAATATTTGATTTGTCTTTACATATATTATTATGTATAAATAGTTTTAATAATATATACAATAATTGCATATGTTATCGTTAGAAATATTACATTTTCTCCAAAAATGAAAATCAATTATACAAGATTACATATAATATGAAAATATAATATTTATATGTGTTTTCAAAATTTTAAACGATCATGTACATTAAATTTATATATTTGTATAATTACTTGCGTTTCTGTATATAAGAATTAAAAGTATATAAAACAATTATTTAAATGATTTTTTGTAAAGTTGTTGTGGTGTGCAACCCAACTTTAAATCATATTAAAAAATTTGATTTGCGTTTCATCTATGTGATATTTCATTTAAGAGCTATCTAATCATTAGAATTCTATATAAATCGTAATTATTGTCATATTTTTTATTTTTGCTGGTTGCTAAACTGATATTTTTTTTACTATATCACTTTTTTTTTTCTATCAAACTATTAAAATCTAAAAATAGATTCACCAATTATATTTATTATTAGCATTTAATAGATGACTCGCATTTTATATGTCCGGAATAAT
>JAKUCM010008668.1:0-34438 GCA_023374145.1 Lepidium sativum | reverse complement strand
GAGAGAGATAACTTGCAATCAGCTTCAGCCATTCCGTTTGAAATATCGCCAATGGGTTTGGGGGAATACTGAGGAGGTATCTCATAAAGGCTGGATCTTTTGACTGCATCTTCCACAGATAATATTGGTGTTCCTATATTCCTTGCATCATACTCAACTACTGCAAGCTTTGCTGCCATATCTGCATGTTTTTGTGTGTCTGCAACCTGAGAGGCCACCAAAAATGGACTATGAATTTGTCTTATTATGTGGGATCTTTGAATTTATTTCATATTTCAAATGGATGCACTCTGGATTTCTTACTCCATCGCAAAAGAAGATTCTAGCAATTGCACTTACCACTAGAGCAATTCTTTGTCCGGCACATATAGTAACTTCATCTGCAAACAAAGGCGCAGTGCCAAATATAGATTCGTAACCAATGTTTTGCCCCACTTGTGGAATATCCTTGAAAGTAATGACTGCAAATACTCCGATTGGTATCACATTTCCTCTGAACCCAACGCTCTTTATCCAAACCAATGGCTTTGTGCTGTAAATGAATGCTCCATGTAGACTATTGGGTAAGGATGGAATATCATCAACGTAAACAGCTTCACCTGAAAAGATAGACACACTCATGTCAGGTCTTGTGTGGTTTGTCTAAATAAACATAGTGACTAAAGATCTAAAAGCAGTTCTGCTTGATTCCTTTCTACTGTTATAGAAAATATAAGGCCATTAAAAGCGACAAAATTAAGGAACAATATAGGACTGACCAGAAGCCTGCATTTCAGCTCCATATTTGATAATGGCTTCACCAACAGGCTGAAATTCTCTACTTTCAATCACCTGTTGTGCAGATGACAGCAAAGGCAGAGATTTTGTTGGATCAACGTGCCCATCGATATGCCTTCTTTCTGAATCCAAACTGCCACTCTCAATCAGAGGATAAATAAAATCGAAGAGAAACCCAACGGCTAAGCTTTTCTTATACTCAGGGTACGAGGTCTCTATGCTGGGCACTATGATCCCTTTAAGTAACCTCACAGCTTCATATAAAACACTGTGGCTGAGTACTTTACCCATCAAGAAATCTTCAACTTCTCTCGCCCTGATTGAATGATACCCACCATAAGAACCAAATGCCAACCGGCATTTATCCACAATGATGCTTTTTGATGATGCATCATGAGAGACTTCTGCTGAGAAAGCAGCATTCATATAAGGCAATGCACTTCCAATAGGACGAGGTGCAGCTCGATAAGATTCAAAAAGCAACCCCACAGTAGAAGAAACAATCCAGTTAGGAATTTGAACCTTTAAAAGGACAGTTTTAGTGTCTAATATTGGAGGAGACACAAGATACTCCGCCATCCTAAGCTTCTCATGTCTCCCTCTATTTATCAGATACACAGATGCATCTGCAGCGAGCAATAGCGTAGTTATATCAGAAGGAAAGTTTTTGCTCTGTGCCATCACTAGATTACCACCAATACTCCCTGAGTTTCTGATAAAATGGTTGGCCACCTTCTCCATATGAATACTTTTTTTCTTGAAAACGTAAGCAGATACATTTTCCTCCATCAAAGCATCAATAACTTTAGATATGGTAACAGCTGCTCCAATTTCAATTCCTTCGTCATCTTTCTTAATCATTAGCATCTCTGGAATGTGGCTTATATCAATATATCTTTCATATTTTTTCTCTTCTTTGTAGTAACCTGTTCCGGTGTTGCCTACAACTAATTTCGTCAAACCTCCATCACCGCCAGGGTTAGTTGTTGCCAATATTTCTTGAAGCTCCGCGACGCTAACAGGAGTGCTCCAGTGGTACCTTTTCTGATCCAAAACATCATGTTGACGCTTTATCTTTTCCTTCAAGAAGTCGGGAAAAGTGATAAGATCTGTAGCAGGGTTGTAAGGAGGCAATTTCTTCATCATCTCTTCTCTGCTTTCTCCTTTCCTCCAAAAAGAGTTGAAACCCAAATCCTCTATATCGATGTCTGCAGCAAAACTCTTACAAGCATCAGCAATGGGACGATAGCCGGGTGCAGCGACAAAGGTTTCCAGCAATAGACTTCTCTGCTGCAGAAGCAGTCAGGTACTCCGGAGAAGATTGTGAGTTTTTAAAGTTGTGGGCATTTGAAAGAGCAGAGTAGAGAGAGATGCACATCCCCGGGGTACAGTAACCACATTGAGAGGCATGGAACCCAGCAAATCTCTTGTGAATTGGGTGAAACCCTTCTTCAGTGTTTCCGAGTCCCTCAGATGTGGTTATGGAACACTCATTTAAGCTGCAAAGAAGGGTGAGGCAAGAGTTTATAGAATATTCCTCGACTTGGTCTAACACAGGATCATATTTTGATAGAATTACGATGCAAGCACCACAACCCCCTGCAGGCAAAGTCTAACTGAGTCAGTGAGTGAAACACATACGCATAGGCGCGCGCGCGCGCACACACACACACACACACACACACACACATACACATCTCAGCTTGATGTTCACTAGAAACATAACAGTATGTGTACCTTCGCCACAACTGAGCTTGGCACTCTTATATCGTGTGCTGGAACGCAAGAACTCTAGTAGAGTTGTAGAAGGATCAACTGACAAGACTTCAAATTTCTCTCCATTAATAGCAAACACCAAATTGCCACCCGCCATTTTCTTCCCACTCGAGCTGCATAAGGAATAAGGAGCTTAAGTTTTATAGAAGTCTGAAAGAAAAAGTTAACAGCAGAGGTTCATATAAGCAAACAAATCCGATCACATTATCAATTTTGATACTAAACGATAAATGAAAGTGGAGAACTGAAAGACTCCATACTCTAAACGTCAATACTAATTACTAACTATAGAATGAGTGACAAAACCTATGATGGTTTTTGATGTGATATGGAGAGAGATCTCAAATTGGAAATTCGTATCTAAAAAGAGAAAAGTTTCTTTGAATGGAAAGATAGTGTTGATGAAGGATACATCATTGTTCAATACGATCAGGTTTGCTAATTTATAACGTAACTCTGTCGTCTTCATCAAAACGAGTGCTTTCTATTTTCAAAGTTTATCTAAATCGGAAGTTGAGTTTGGCCTTCGACGTCTGATTGATTTCTCCAAAACCTTTCCTCTTTGGTCTTCCAATCGCAATACCTAAATCATGTTTGGTAGTCATGATACGTTACTCTGGTTACGTGAGGTATATGATTTTCTCAATTTCTTGATAAATAGTCAAGTACAGTATGATCTCGTTCAGTTAGGGTAAAATGATATTGTTGTTCCTTCATTGACAAGCAAACCTAATACCCAAATATACAGAACTACTGTACTCAAACCCTAACCTCTAAGCATCTCTGTTTCCATCGCGAAAAAATTCCAAAGGGTCTGAGCTTTGTCTTCATCTCTCACAATTTGAGAATTTATTGATTTAATGTTCGGATTGTTTCTCAGTGGCAGCTTTTGATTCTTGGTGATTCTCTTTTAACTCTTCTTGCACCTCAGCTTTTACTGCATCTACTGCGTCTTCTGTAGTTTCTTCAGGATTCCTCAGTTCTGATATCAGAAATCAAACAGTTTAAAACTCATTTGGTTCTGAGCAAGAATGTAGATTTTAGCAGAGTTTGACGTCATTGACGTTAAGATGGTTAAGGATATCCACCTGGTTTCTTCTTCTTCCTCGAAGATCTTCTTGACTTCTCGTCAGATGTTGTACCGAGTAATAAATTGCTATACTTGGTCACTACCCTTTCTTTTTCATCAAGCATTCCTAAAATCTCATAAGCATCCGCCACTGTCTGTATAATGTGTTTGTCCGGAGGCTTACGGTCATAGCTCTCCAGATCCTTAAACAGCTTCATAACCCACATACATCGAATTTTATGTCAGCATAAAAAAAAGTATAAAACTAGGACATGACTTACTAATTCAGGTAACTATCCATGAGCAATATATTGCACTAAGTGTTCTGTCAGAAGAAGAGGTGACCGCGGGTTAAACCTAGCTAAATTGCGAATCATCTCTAAAGCATATGAACGGAAAGAAAAGAACCTTGACAAGTTCCTGTAACATGTTGTTGCGGAAATATATGCGCATCATCTGTAAGCATAACTGCCAAGGCACAGAATGCAGATCATTCCCAATTTTCTTTTGCCAGATAACATGTGCCTCTTCTGCTCTACGATCCATATCTAATGCCCTAATCAACTGTCCATATGTCCCCATTGTGTTCCCTTGTCCCTTACTCAGAATCCACTTTATCACCTAGAAGCGTTTTGGAAACGAAATTAAAAACTCTCCAAAACTCTGTTTTACTTTTTCAGTAACTATAAAATAGAGGAAATATTAGTGGGCATTTGATTATATTTGGTTTATGAGTCTCAAATAAGAGAAAAAAGGGCGAGAAAGGTACCTGGACCATTCGATGCCATTGATGTTCCTTTTCAAGTATAGCTATTACTCTTTTAAGGGAAGCAATGGGGAAATTGCGTTCCCAAGCAACCCAAGTATCCAGAGCTCCATAAACAGCTTCTTTATTATCTTCGATATCAAAAAGCTGCATAAGCCACATTGTATAGATAAGCCATATGTTTGACCAAGATTATGGAAATTTTCATCAATGATGAACCATTACAAAGACAAAACGAGAGCATAGAGTATTAAAATATTTTGCTTACAGTGTTCACAAGAAACTTTATTTTATCCTTCTTGGGTATGTTCTCCCCAATTTGATGTCTTCTAGGGGTTTCGGCTTTTTCCTTTTTTAAAGAATCAGCATTATCTTGCTCATCCTACAAAAAGAGGAAAATAAGCATCTCAAGGATCTCGTTCGTGAAAGATAATGCAAGAATTATAGATAATGAATCAGGAAGTTTCTAAACAAATATACATGGAAAAGATAGTGATCTGATCATCAGATATCAGTTATTTGAAACTACTGAAAGCTACAGGCCTTTGACTGAGAATTCTTACTTTCATGAATATTTAACAATTTGATAGGTATGTGGTTACTTCTATCTAGTTCAAGATGCATAAGATCTGTCTGGAAAAGAAGCAGAAATTGAGCTCGCACTGAGACTTGACAGGAAAGCACAAAGCCGTTTGTCAGTGAATTCTTTTGTACCTCAGTATTCACATTAAGTCTAGGAGATACATGAGAGTCACCCACAAACTGATAGCTCATTGACTGGACCCTTAAAAAGGCGGTCTTGTTTATCCGGTTGACCTAAGAAACACCATCCCTTTTATACTGATGTTTTAAAAATTCCAAATGAGAAACATTTCAAAACTGAAAACTTACCCCCAGAAGATGATGAAGTGGACCAGGTACTGCGCCAACATTACCAATGGTGTTTTGCTTTCTGGATAATAATAGTAATACATCAGAGTCAATCCACTTAACACCTATGATGCAGTCAAACTTATTGATACAATCCGAGCTTTTACCTTATTCCACTGGAATAAGAATATATTCCTCGCTCACCTACAATAAGTTTCAAATTGATTAAAAGGATTCAAAGGCAGTCATTGTTGTGAAAGGTTTTCACATTTTACAGAGACTAAATATGACATTCAAAGAAAGATAGACACTTTGAAACTCTACAGATACAAACAAAAACAAATAAATTTTCAACCTTTATGACCAATTTACAGAAACAAGCTCTAAGTTCGAACTCAGAGATTCCAAGTCAATAACCAAATACATCAAAGTGATATTTTCTTCCTCATTAAACTAAGTATACAAACGAATTAATCAGCAATACCAACCATAAAATTCATCGCCTCCAGTGAAAAAATTTCTCGTCGCCGCAATAGAAGCTAACGGTTCCGTCAAATTCCCGATTGTTCTAATAACGGCGCGTTTCAAAGGCGTTCTAGGAATTAGAGAACTGAAACCCGCCATTGAAGACGGAGCTAGCAGAACGATAATGGAGGCGTATAGAGGTTTGATACAATTTTCTGATGAATTATGTTACTGATTATAAACTTAGCCCATTAATACAACAATTGGCCCATTAGTAAAACAATTGGCCCAGTAAAACAATTGGCCCATTAGTAAAACGATTCTTCTCTTCCTAATTGATCCGTTGAAACCGGGTCGGTTAAATAGAGAGGGTAATTTCGGAATTATAATAGTTTCATGATTCTTCACCATTCGCTTTCCAACGTCCATGGGGGGAAGACGAAAGAAAGAAAAAACAAACAGAAGAGAGAATCCGAGAAAATTCATGAGCTTTCGTCGAGAAAATCTGTAGATGAGCCTGAAACAACATCTAAATTCTGGGTTGTTTTTCTTCAAGGAAAAAGGCAAAAAGCTCATGGTTTTAAGCTCATGATATTAACCGCATGTAGGCTTTTATCTCATTTTTGACGTCGATCAGAAAGTTTAAAGCTTGGAAAGGGGAATTTCCTTTGAAGTTTCTTTCATGGATCCATGTTGGGTAAAATATCCATCTGACTTGATTTCCAAATCTTGTTGTTGATGTTTCTCCCGTTGGCATTGTTGAGTCGAGATCGTTGAAAGGATAACCTGACCAGATTCCGTCAAAATAATGGTACGAGCTTTCTCTTCTTCTTTTTGTCTCTGTTGTGTGGGATTCTAATTTTTCTGTGAACAAACGATTTGTTTAATTGATGAGAATTGTATCATAATGTGATACCTTAATCTTCGTTAAGCGGTGCATCAAATTGTTTTCGAGTTTCTATAAATGTGTAACTATGATCCCATATGTCGTTTATTTTTAAATCTTTCCTTTTTGAATGAATAATGAATAAGTATGTTTCTAAAGCTCTGAACTTTTTTCTCCATTGATTTTTGTCTGAGTTCTGGACGTCATCTCTCTTCCTTGTTGTGATGTGATATACGTGCAGGCTTCTTCAGCCAAAGTAACTGTAGGGTCTCATGTCTGGGTGGAGGATCCAGGTGATGCTTGGATAGATGGAGAAGTAGAAGAAGTTAACAGTGATGAAATCACAGTAAACTGCTCGGGAAAGAAGGTAAGCCCCCGTCATTCCTCAGAAAGAAAGTATCAAACTTGTTAGTTGATGCGACAAAAGAGTTAATGATTTCTTCATATGGCGACATTTAATACTGAGCAAAAGTTTTAGCTTTTGATATTTGTACCTTTATCCTGAAGGCATTCATTTTGATCTTCTGATCATGGAACCAATCCCTTAACGATTATGCAGTATCTAAGATAAAAATTGAGATTTTTTATGAGATGAGCAATGAAAAAAAGCTCATACAATATTTCTGATGCATTTGTTGCTTAGATTGTGACAAAGGAAAGTGCTGTCTACCCTAAGGACCCCGAGTTCCCTGAACTTGGGGTGGATGACATGACAAAGCTTGCATATTTGCATGAACCAGGGGTTCTGCTCAATCTAATGTGCCGATATAATGCAAATGAAATATACGTAAGCTTCAGCTATTATACCACTTTCGAATTCAAATACTCGTTCTCACCCTTTTGTCAATTTGTGCTTTCAAGAAATTTTGTTTTTTATACACCATCACATGATCTTAAGATGTCTTGCAAGCTAATTTCTTTATGATGTCTCCAGACGTACACAGGAAATATATTGATAGCTGTGAATCCCTTTAAGAGATTGCCCCATCTTTATGGAAGTGAGACAATGAAACAGTATAAGGGCACAGCATTTGGTGAGTTGAGTCCACATCCTTTTGCGGTTGCAGATTCTGCATACAGGTAACTCTTCTATTGCATTAATTTCCTTTTACTTTTGTTGCACTATCAATTGTTTTTCGGTCTTAACAATTACCAAATATATATCATTTAGGAAAATGATCAACGAAGGAGTGAGCCAGGCGATATTAGTGAGTGGGGAAAGCGGTGCTGGGAAGACAGAGAGCACAAAGATGCTCATGCGATATCTTGCCTACATGGGCGGAAGAGCTGAAAGTGAAGGACGATCTGTTGAGCAGCAAGTTTTGGAGGTATAATTTTATGAAATAAGGCTACTTCTTGCAAAAGACAGACTAAGTTAGTTTTTTTCAGTAATCTTATTATATTGTTTCTCTGATTTACTTTCCTGTTTTGCAGTCCAATCCAGTTTTAGAAGCTTTTGGCAATGCAAAAACTGTTAGAAACAATAATTCAAGGTGGTGGAGATGTGTCTCATGTTTGTTAATTTTTCCATTTTTTGTATTTTCTTGAACCCAAATTTAAGATGTTTAGGCAAATCCCATGTTGCAGTCGTTTTGGTAAATTTGTGGAGATTCAGTTCGATCAAAGGGGAAGAATCTCCGGAGCTGCTATCAGGACATATTTACTAGAGAGGTCGCGGGTCTGTCAAGTTTCTGATCCCGAAAGAAACTATCATTGCTTTTACATGCTCTGCGCTGCACCAGAACAGGTAGGCTTGATCTCTTCTATTTCGATGTTAGCTCGAAATCTTAAAGATCTTGTATGTCCTATGCTTGACTTACATGTGAGGATCCCACTGACTAAATAATGTTTTCCATGAGGTTTCAGGAAACTGAAAGGTACAAGTTAGGAAAACCAAGCACATTTCGCTATCTGAATCAGTCGAATTGTTATGCTTTGGATGGGCTTGATGATTCTAAGGAATACCTAGCTACAAGGAAAGCTATGGAAGTTGTTGGGATCAATTCTGAAGATCAGGTATTTTCTCTAAGTTTTATATACATGCTGAGTCACAGGAAGATACTCATCTGACACTCTACTACTGTAGGATGCAATCTTTCGAGTAGTGGCTGCAATCCTTCATCTAGGGAACATCGAGTTTTCGAAGGGTGAAGAATCAGAAGCTTCAGAACCTAAGGACGAAAAATCACGGTTCCATCTTAAAGTTGCAGCAGAACTTTTCATGTAATTGCTTCACTACTCTGAGTTGTCTCAGATAAACTATTTTATGGTCGCCAGATTTAGAGCCTTGACTTTCTCTTTATGGCAGGTGTGACGAGAAAGCTTTAGAAGATTCCTTGTGTAAAAGGGTCATGGTGACTCGTGATGAAAGCATTACAAAGTCGCTTGATCCTGATAGTGCAGCTTTAGGCAGAGATGCACTAGCCAAAATTGTCTATTCAAAATTGTTTGATTGGTAAATTAATGATAACTAAATCTGTCTCAAAGATTTATTTTATTCTCGGGGTTTTTATTCTAAAGGTTTAAATTGTTTTGCTTACAGGCTTGTGACCAAGATCAATAATTCCATCGGCCAAGACCCAAACTCAAAACACATTATTGGAGTCCTGGATATATATGGATTCGAGAGTTTCAAGACAAACAGGTGCTTAACCGGTATGCTTTTGTATTCACTGATATGTTAAATTTTCTGAACTGATAGTTAGATTCTTGCATTGCTTTCTACATTCATGCTCTCTTATGTAGCTTCTTTAAGCATGAGCTGATAGTTGGTTATTGAGTTTCTTATATATCAGTTGCTTACTTAAGAGCTTTCTTATGATTTGGAACAATATGGTTATTGTGGGCAGTTTCTTGCAGTCATTCCTATGGTTTGGCTGTTTGCTTATAACTCTTTTGTTAATTCCACGTAGTCTTATCATTTTCACGGGCAATTTGCAGTTTTGAACAATTTTGTATAAATTTGACAAATGAGAAGCTGCAACAACATTTCAACCAGGTTTGAAACTGACTCTAGTTTGTTCTGTTTTTTCTTCTTTTGGGCTGACCCATATTTATACATAACTCTTCTTTACAGCACGTATTCAAGATGGAGCAAGAAGAATATACTAAAGAAGAGATTGACTGGAGCTACATTGAGTTCATTGATAATCAGGATGTCCTTGATCTCATTGAAAAGGTTAGTAACACACATTGTGCAACGTTGGAATTTATGTTTACTACACCTAGTTTTTAGTATTCAGATTTGAGTATCTAATGTGTACTTTTGTCATGCCAGAAACCGGGTGGTATCATTGCCCTTCTAGACGAGGCTTGGTAATGTTAAAAGATCATGTTTGTCCATTGCTTCTTTCTTTTGATTTCGTGAAAAGTGATTGGGATTCTATTTGCTTCTACAGCATGTTTCCAAAATCTACACATGATACATTTGCACAAAAGCTGTACCAGACTTTTAAAGACCACAAGCGTTTTGGAAAACCAAAATTGGCTCAAACAGACTTCACAATTTCCCACTATGCTGGTGATGTTAGTGATCTTCATAACCCGAACCACTTGCTTAAACGGATGTCATGGAAAACTACTTTGGTCAAATGACTATATTCTTGTTTATTTCCAGGTCACTTATCAGACAGAACTGTTTTTGGACAAGAACAAAGATTATGTTGTTGGAGAACATCAAGCTCTTCTGAGCTCTTCAGATTGTTCTTTTGTCTCGTCGTTGTTTCCACAATTGCCAGAGGAATCTTCCAAAACATCAAAGTTCTCATCAATAGGTTCTCAGTTTAAGGTCTGAAGTAATGTTAAGTTTCAAGTGATTCTACTTAATATATCTACTTTGCCTCTCACCGTGTACTAAAATACAGCAACAACTGCAATCTTTGCTCGAGACTTTGAGCACCACGGAGCCACACTACATAAGATGTGTTAAACCAAATAACCTTCTTAAGCCAGAAATTTTTGAGAACATCAATATTTTGCATCAACTGAGGTGTGGGGTAAGCTTTTAATGTTTCAAAGAACCCTAGGCTTTGAGTTTTGCAGCTGTATTAGTTCTTTTACTTTCTTATGATGTTATGGAACTTCCTGTATCTGATCTCAGGGAGTCATGGAAGCCATTAGAATTAGTTGCGCTGGATATCCTACTAGAAAACCTTTCAATGAATTTTTGACCCGGTTCAAAATTTTAGCCCCAGAGACAGCAAATAAAAGGTAGCTTAGCAATACCTAATTTCTGTAATTAGTCTTACGTATTATCATATTTTCTTAATTTAGTTCTAAAAGACTTATGGTATTATCATCAATTAAACACTTTTTTGGTTTTGGATTTATAGTAATAGCTATGACGAAGTTGATGCTTGCAAAAAGCTACTTGCAAAAGTGGACCTCAGAGGTTTTCAGGTGCAGTTTCATAATCTTATCTTTCTCTCTCTAGTGTGTTGCTTGTATAGCTATTTCTAGAACACAAATAAAGGGCACTGAAACATCCACCATTAAGTATGTTATTTGGTCCACACTGCACAAGATTTATTTGAGCTTTCTTTTTTGGCTACACATCATTCTAAATATGTCAATCCTTGGTTACAATTTTCTTGCATCATAGATCGGGAAGACAAAGGTATTTCTAAGAGCAGGTCAAATGGCAGAACTAGATTCTCACCGAGCTGAAGTTCTTGGTCATTCAGCACGGATTATACAGAGAAAACTCCTTACATATCAATCTCGCAAGAAGTTTTTGTTGTTGCAGGCCGCTTCAACAGAAATTCAAGCCTTGTGTAGAGGTATTACATGTTGTATGCGTTTTTTGGTATTAATATTTGTTGGCTTCGAAAATTGTTATCAGGATGTTTTATCTTCTCATAAAACTGGATTTAGGACAAGTTGCACGTGTTTGGTTTGAGACCATGCGAAGAGAAGCTGCTTCTCTGAAAATTCAGAAGCAGGCACGAACTTATAATTGCCAGAAAGTTTATAAAAGCCTGTGCTCCTCTGCTTGTTCAGTTCAGACAGGGATGCGAGCAAAAGCTGCTCGAGTTGAACTTCAGTTTAGGAAGAAGAGAAGAGCGGCAATCATTATTCAAGCAAGTCTAACTCACATATTGATGATATTGTTTCAACTTTTGCCTATTGTATACCTAGCATGTACCTCTACTTGTTTGAGTATTGTTGACATGCAACTTACTGGTTACAGAGTCAAATCAGAAGATGTTTGTGTCGTCGGCACTACGTGAGAACAAAGAAAGCAGCGATTACTACTCAATGTAGCTGGAGAGTGAAAGTTGCACGTCGAGAGTTGCGAAATCTTAAATTGGTAATCCTAGTTTACTTACATAAAGTTCATAACTTCACTAAATATGTTCTTACAAAAATTGACCACCTTCCATGAGAAGTACAGATCGGTTCCCTAAATTATAACCAGAAATTGGAAATTCATGTCACGATATTTTTTACTTAAGTTTTCTATATCTGTCTTCGTTTCTGTGAGCTTGAAAAGACCATATCTCTAGTGTCCAGTGATATGCTCATTTTTTTACCAATTTTTTTATTACTATATAAAACAGAGATATTCTTATAGTTCTTAATTTCTTCAGGCTGCTAAAGAAACAGGAGCACTTCAAGATGCTAAGACTAAACTGGAAAATCAAGTGCAAGAACTTACTTCAAACTTAGAGCTTGAGAAACAGATGAGGGTACACATCAATTTAATTAATTATATCATGCTGGACAACACAGTACCTATTACGCAAAATATTAATATTCTGAAGAAAGCTTTTTTTTTTTCTTTCTTTAAGTCGTTTTCAACTGGCCCACTTTGTGTTAGTTCTGTATGAGGTATCTGATGAGTGTGCTGGTGCAGATGGAGATCGAGGAAGCTAAATCGCAAGAAATTGCAGCACTACATTCAGCTTTGAAGGATACAAAACTTCAGCTCAAGGAAACTCAAGAAAGTAAAAGTGAGGTGCAGTCCGCCTTACACGACATGCAACAACTTGAGCTTGAAAAACCCTCTAAGGGACTTGATACGAGTAAAGATCTTGCTGCTGAAAATGAACAGCTCAAGGTTAGTGCTGAAAAAATTATATGTTTGAACCTATTGTTCCTCAGTATGTAGTGTCTGTGTTGAAGATTCTTATCAACGTTTTTTGTCTTATCTATTTTCCTTAAAAGGAGTTGGTGAGTTCATTGCAAAAGAAAATTGATGAATCCGAGAGAAAATATGGAGAAATAAGTAGTAGAGAAGGGATAAATCAAGAAGTCCCTATTGTGGATCAGTCTGCAATCATCAAACTTGAAGCCGAAAATCAACAGCTGAAGGTAGGATTCCTAGATACTGTTTTGTGATACACAATCTAGTTTCATAACGGATTTCGGTTTTTTCCTCTTGATAAGATATATCATATCAATTATTATATATCTTAGGAGTTGGTAAGTTCTTTGGAGAAGAAAATTGATGCATTAGACAAAAAACATGATGAAACAAGCTCAAATATCACAGAACAGTTAAAGGAGAACATTTCATCCGATTACGAGGTCGTGAGCAATCTCTCAGCTGAGAATGAGCGGCTCAAGGTAACTTTTCTACAGATGTATCTTGACCAAGGGAAACCCCAAATGGATCAAACATGCTTAATTAAAATCAGTTTATTAGTCGCGTTAATCTGATGAATGGAACTACATCGTAGGCACTAGTAAGTTCATTAGAGAAGAAAGTTGATGAAAGCTATGGGAAATATTCTTCAAATGACAGAAAGGAGGAGAAACATATGTTGAGAGAAGAAAATTTGACAGACAATGCTTCCTTTGATTTTGAGAGGGTCAACAAACTTGCTTCTGAAAACAAAAATCTGAATGTAAGTTTATCATAGATATAACCTTCCTCTGTTAATACTATAGAAGCTTTCTGCATTTCTAACTTGATTCTGATATAACTTTTGAACAGGATCTGGTCAATTCCTTAGAAAAGAAAATAGATGAAACAGAAAAGAAGTACGAGGAAGCAAGTAGACTTTGTGAAGAGAGGCTAAAGCAAGCTTCAGACGCAGAGTTAAAGCTAATTGAGTCAAAGACAGCCATGCAAAGGTGACGATTTACGTAGTGTCTTCTCCCAAATGTCAATCCTTTTGTCTTTTCTCTTAAAAATATTAGCGCTCACATTAGTTATTACATACGAATTACTTGATTATTCTTCTCTTTAGGCTTGAGGAAAAGGTTTCTGACATGGAAACAGTAGAGCAAATTCGCCGGCAGCAAGCGCTGGCTAATTCTGCTTCCCGGAAAATGTCACCCCAGGTGTCATTTACAGGAGCCGTGGTAAGTTTACAATTTCTCATACTTCCATATCGATTTTTTTGAAGAAAAGATTTGATTTCTTCCATTTACCTCTTGCAGCCTGCGGAGAATGGACACAATGTAAGAGATCAACTAGATAAACTGTTCCGGGATAGATTCAGTATCTTCTTGCCTTATCTGAAAATCTTTATAGAATCTCTTTGACAGATTTTTTTTGAATTCTTACAGGAAACAGCTGCTCCCATACCGTCAAAAAAGTTTGGGACAGAATCTTTTAGAAGATCTCAAATTGAACGACAACCCCATGTATGTGCCTAACTAAAAAAAAATACTCCTAATACTTTCATATATCTTTACAGTGGTTAATTGGTAGTGACTTTTCTATGCTGTAGGAATATGTTGATGTTCTCCTCAAATGCGTTTCCCAAAACATCGGTTTTAGTCATGGAAAGCCTGTTGCAGCTCTTACGATATATAAATGTCTTATACACTGGAAAATATTCGAAGCGGAAAAGACCAGTATCTTCGACCGAATTGTTCCTATATTTGGTTCTGCAATAGAGGTATTACTTATGGGTTCCTGAGAAATTACAGAAAACTTATTTTGTATTACTTATGGGCTTTAGTCAGAGGCCAACAAA
The DNA here is from genome assembly GCA_023374145.1 of Lepidium sativum. Taxonomy (NCBI): domain Eukaryota; kingdom Viridiplantae; phylum Streptophyta; class Magnoliopsida; order Brassicales; family Brassicaceae; genus Lepidium; species Lepidium sativum. The sequence goes on along the minus strand of JAKUCM010008668.1, from coordinate 19,901 downwards.
AATGTGACTTGACACACATTGTTCATATAAACTGACCAAAACAAATCTTAAATATTTCGATTCACTCATAATTTTTTGTGGTTGCTGTGACTTGAGTTAGATAGACTTAAACATAATCTTCTGATTATTTATATGCAGAATGATGACGAAAATCATTTGGCTTATTGGCTAACAAACACATCAACACTCTTATTCTTGCTTCAAAGAAGCCTGAGGCCTAGCTCGACTAGCGCAACTGGCTCAACTACCTCAAGTCCAACAAAACCTCCTCAGCCAACTACACTTTTTGGAAGGATGACACAGGTAACAAGAAAAAGGCAACACATTCTTCTCTTGATAGCCATGCAGCTTGATTCTTCAAGCTCTAAACTCTTATCCTATTTCTGAATTTTCCATATCTCATGTATCGAGGGTTACTGTAAATGTGGTTATTAGGGTTTTCGTTCAACCTCTTCCCCAAATCTTTCAACTGATGTGGTGCATCAAGTAGATGCTAGATATCCTGCTTTACTTTTCAAACAGCAGCTAATGGCCTATGTTGAAACAATGTATGGAATAGTCCGAGAGAACGTTAAGAAAGAAGTATCATCACTGCTGTTTTCCTGCATTCAGGTATGCTTTGGGTGATCCGGCAAATAAACTAATCCGTTCAGAATATATTAGCTTTTAAGATAAAATCATTTCATTTAAAAGATTATCTACTAATGATTCAGGCTTTGAAAGATTCAGCACATAATTCCTCTGTTGTGAATTCAACATCAAAGCCATCTGAAAAGAATTCACCGACTAAGTCAACTGAAGAGAATCTCCCTGCTAAGTCATCTGGAGAGGATTCCCCAAAGAAGACATCCGAAGAGAATTCACTGGAGAAGTCATCTGAGGGAAATTCGCCTAAGAAGTTCACAGAAGAGAATTCAGAGAAGAAGACATCTGATGAGAATTCACCATATAAAGAAGGGCAAACAGCAAAGTCATCTGAAGAAAATTCACCAGAAAACTCTTGGCAAAGCATTATTGGTTTTTTGAATTACAATCTCATCACATGGAAGAAAAATTACGTGAGAATATATCTCTGTATTTAACCTACTAAGAAAATTCATATTACTGATGATTTGACCTACTAAAAGACTTTCTCTTTCAGGTTCCTCTATTTCTCGTTCAGAAGATTTTCAGCCAAACTTTCCAATACATCAATATTCAACTCCTCAACAGGTAATTGTTTCTATCCCTTGATCAAATGATCAACTTTCACTTGGATAATACCTTACCAAGCAGTGAAAGCATTAACCGTAGAGATCTTATCTGAACGATGCAGTTTTCTCCTCGAAAAAGAATACTGCACATCCTACATGGGAAAAGAAGTGAATGCAGGGTTAGATGAACTAGAGTCATGGTGCAGCCAAGCGACTGAAGAGGTAAAAGTTTCCTGAAAAAGTTGTAGTGACAGAAATATTTCTAGTCATAATTTTACTTGCCATTCTTGAATGCAGTGGGTAGGATCTTCTTGGGATGAACTAAAACACACAAGACAAGCCGTATTGCTCTTGGTTTGTCTTCTTCTCTTGAAAGTATACCACTCTCCCTCTTCTTTCTTGTTCTTGAATGTTTATGGGCTTTATCTTTCAGGTTACAGAACTGAAGTCCAAAATTACATATGATGATCTTACGAATAACCTTTGCCCCGTAAGTCTCTCTGCTTCTCTGATGTCACAATCCCATCAAAGAGTATAAAAACAGTTAGACACTATAAATAACAGGTTTCAGAGTCAATCATATGCTAAACTTCTTCCAATTTTATTGTCGAACTTAAATCCTTGGTAGGCTTCTCTCATCTCTAGAAGGACTAATTAAACTTCTTCCAATTTTTCTCTATCTGTCAGGTTCTTAGTACTCAGCAATTGTATAGAATATGTACTCTTTGCAAGGACCAAGACCACGAAGATCATAACGTATCACCAGATGTACGTTGCTCCAAGTTCTGATAAACCCAAAAAGACAATCTCAATTAACTTCTCTTACATCCATCTTTAAATTGCTTTGAATGCAGGTAATTTCCAACTTAAAACTTCTAATTACAGATGAAGATGAAAACAGCCGTTCCTACTTGCTAGACGAGGATTCCAGGTACTAGCTAAAATCGATCACAAATCTCTTTAAACATTGTTCAAACATCATGATCATTAGCTCCTCTTTCTGTGTCTGTGAACACAACAGCATCCCTTTTGAAACCGATGAAATCTCGAACTGCATGCAAGAAAAGGACTTTGTGAATGTAAAATCAGCTTCCGAACTCGCTGATAACCCCAACTTCCACTTTCTTAAGGATTGAAAAACTACTTCAGCCTTCTTCCTCAACTTTGGTATAACCTATACATTCACTCTTCGATTTTGGTAGAATTCTCAATGGCTTTCTATTTGTACGGCTCGTTCCATTATTTTGTTCTTTTGAGTTTTGTTACTTGTAAGGCAAGAAATCCTAACACACTATTTTAACTGTGTAATACAAATTTTAGTTATATAATTATAAGTTGCGTTAGACCGTGGGGATAAAGTTCCTCATTCAAGTCTAGATAAAGTTTAACGTGGAGAATCGACTGCACTACTATAGTTTTTTGTCAGAATGGTGCAGATTTATTATGAATGAGTGTCACGGTTCTGTTTCAATTGTCAGAAACTGACCCACAATACTACCTTCTGTTCTTATGATTCTCATTCCAAGGGATTACTGTATTTTTTCCAATGGCACACGCTCCTGAACCCTTCCCTGGCTCTAATGATAGTGGCTCGACAGGTGAGTGGTCCACTTCCCCAGGCTCGTCGGTTGCTCAACCTGCAGGTTCCAACCAAGATGCAACAAGATACCAAAAATTGAAGAACTTGAAAAAAATACATGATGAAATCAAAAGTATAAAGAAATAACTCTTCTTTATTACCTTAGGAAAATAACTCAAAACTTAAATTCTCAAACTCTTAAATTTCACAAGTTATGCAACAACCTTGACATTTCCTTATATAGATTAGATAATTTACTATTCTCATTAGGATAACTATATATTAGATAACTCCTATAAAATATCTCAGTTTTATTTAATCAATCGATCTAACTTGTTCAGCAAGTAATTTGATTCAAACTTATCCCAACAAATAACTCGATCTATAGCACTAGAGTTACCATTGAAGATGTACTCAACAACCTGCACAATACGTTTATGGTGGATGTCTCCATTAATCCTTTGATAAGGATTTGATCATACCTCAACAACCAAGCAACGAGACTGCTGCCATCAATTAGAATCTGGCTCCTGAATTCAATACGAATACGTCTATTACCAATACAACCATGAAATTATTTAAGGATTCTGTTGAACAAGTAGAGGAAAAAGGAGAGTTTAAATATTTTGACGCAGAATTTTAACGGTGATTAGCTTTGAATTCTAGTATCTTGTTTGGCTCTTACATTATCGGTTTTACTACTCTATGTTTTTAAGTTACATATATATAACTGAAGTCAATTACTCAAATATTTAATATTATATTCCAACGTTAGTTAAAATTATAATTCGAACATTAGTTAAAAATAATCAAATACTTCTGCAATATTTTATCTCAATTTTCAAAGTCTTTCCATCTAACTATTTTATTTTTGATTATCATTATAATTGATTTTGCATATTACCATAATAGTTGTAACTAATCTTAGTAATAACAACTAAAACTACTAGTATTTAAGAGATATGAATATATTATTATACGTACACTCTTTTCATATGAACCTACATGTATATTTATATGTAAAAGCAGGTCCGAATTACTAATTGCTCAAAATTTGCATGGAACAAGATTTTATTGTTCTTTTATAGTAACTAAGTAAAAGTGAATCAACGTTTTAATATTTGAAAGCTTATTTAAAAACATGTTTCTTCAAGTTCAATTGTGTCACTAAGTTTTGTTTTCATTTGTAGATGATTTTGGTGAATGAAGCTAATGTTGACTTATGTTTTCAATAAGTTTTGTATTGTATCAATGAATCTTATTGAGTTTTTTTTTTTCTTTTCTCTGTTGTATTTTATTTCCTGGTGATCCAAATTTCGAAGATGAACTCAGACAGACTCTTTTTCATGAGATATGCAAAGATAGATTCAATGTATGGATTATGTATTCTTTGTGAGGACCAAAACCACGAAATCATAAGACCATTTCCAATGTTTAAGAGAAGGTGGTGAGTTTTTTTTTTTTTTGTCAACGGCAAATTCATTGGACCACAACTGGTCGGTCCAATAGCCAAATTCCTACATAATGTAGGCGGGGGGACTCGATCCCTGGTTGTGCAAATGAACTGCTTTATGTGGACTTACTGTCTGCCACTAGGCTAAGAACCATTTGCAGGTGGTGAGTTTTTTAAAACTAAAATTTTAATATTTTAATTATTATTGTAATTTAAAAATTTTCATCCAATTATTTTATTCCATCTAATCTATTGGATATCTTAAAAATTGATGAAAGTAAGGAATTTAAGAAACTATCTATTTTTTTCTTTCTAAAAATAATATTATTTTAATTATTATAAATTATTTTTGATTATTTTATATTTTAGAACCTCCATTTAAGAGTCTCCATTGGAGATGCTCTAACGTACCTTGCTCAAAGCTCCAAAAAATCGAAAAAGACTACTCTTAATTAACTTCATATACATTCATGTTTATATTGATTTGAATGCAGGTAATTTCCAATCTAAAACTTCTAATGAATTCCTTCTTACTAGACGAGGACTACTAGCTAAAATTATTCACGAATCTCTTTAATTATTGTTCAGACATCATGATCATAAGCTTCTTTTTGTGTGTGAACACAACATCATCGCTTTTGAAACCGATGAAATCTCGAACTTTATGTAAGAAAAGGACTTTGCGAATGTAAAATCCACTTTGGTACATTCATTCATTCCTCTTCCCTTTTGTAGAATTGGCTTTCTATTTCTTCGGCTCGCTCCATTCTCTAGTTCTTTCTCAGGTTTGATACTTGTGACTTGTGTGGCAAGAAACACTAAGAGCAGCATTATCCGAGAGAGACTCAATTGAATTTCTAAAATAGTTTTTAATTATTTAAAATATAATATGCAATTAAAAATTGACATGTGTCAATAATGCTTAAGAAACGTTGCCAAAAGATCATTATTTAAGAGATTTTTCTTATTCTCACTTCTACTTTTACTCGTTTTTTTAAATATTATTTAATAAAGATTAGAAGTTTTTTAAAATATCATCGATGACACTATTTTAATCATCTAATACAAATTTTGATATATTATTATAAATATTTTTGTTAGACCGGAGACAACTAACTGAGCCATGGACCCACAAAAAGCCCGGGATCTAAATTGTCACATCATTTGGTCAACAAAAGTCAAAATGAAATCAATGCCGGTTAAAACCGGTTTGTCTTTGGTCAAATCTTACGCCACATATCAAGAAATTAATACATTTCCTTCAGAAAATCTCATTTTTTATTTTATTTTATGATTTCGGAGAACTTAAAATATAAAAACGGTGACAATGGACAACCACACATAAACGTTTTTTTAGAAATAATAGCCAACAAAATTAATAATATTATTAATAATAGAGCCATATTATAATAATAAAAAGATTATTAAAATAAAGGGTTAAAAGAAAGATGATAAATTTAGAGGCAAAATGCAATGTACATCTGCAAGAATCTTAGGAAACGCTTTAAATTTACCACTTTTCTAAGCATTTTAATTTTAAATTACAATTAAAGATTTTAAAATTGATATAATTAGCTACTACCATCCATGTTGTATTTAACTACCATTATAATTCCTAGTCACTACATAGTTCCGCTCATATTCATACCATAATTCACAATAACAATAATTTGAAATTTTAAAAATATTTTTGTGATTCCATGTAATTAAATTTAGGTGAAGAAAACAATAAAAAATAACCATTTGATCAAAAATATTTTTCTTTATAAAAATTATTTTCATAAATAATATTTTGAGTTTAATTCTAGAAAATTGTATTTACTTCATGTAATATTATTAGGATTTAGAAATTTAAATATAGAGATCGGACTTTAACTACCCATAACAAAATATAATATAATAATTTTTTTGAGCTGGTTTGCATTATACATTTCTATAAAATATATAGTAATTAGGTTTTCATTTGTTGGAATTAAAACCAAAACTCGTGGCAATATAAACGAACCTAAAAAGAAAAAGCCGATACTAAGAAAAGTATTATTAGTTTTTTGGTTGACAAAATGAAAATGATGTTATATATTCGTCATTTTAATTCATCATAATTGTGATTTTGTGTTTCTTTTTTTTGTGTGTTTAACGATTAACAATCGTCTTTGTTAGCTACCACATGCCGCTTATTAAGTATGACACGATGCATGACGCTTAGATATCAAACCAAACTACATTCTCCTTAAATTAATCTAAATTATACATACATGATTTTTAATCTAGTGAACAACGGTAAATCTATTTAAGGCAATTCATATGTACAATCGGAGATTAAGTTTTCTCATTTATATTATGTAAAAATTTAACTATTGAATCGGCCAATTGTAATTCAATATAATTTGCCGTTAACAAAAAAAATTATAAATACATTAATATTCTAAAATAAAGAATATATATATTTATTAATACCCACAAAAAATGAGCAAAATTCCTTGTTTTCATGAGAAAATACAGATGAATTTTAGGGGTTGACCAGTAAAGAATAAGATCGAAAATGGTGACTCAAAAAGACACCTGAGGAGGTTGATGGATAGTATAAATAAATTCAGAGAAACATGTGATCACATGGTCTCTCCATCTTTCACTATCATCATCACTATCTTCTTTCAAATTCTTTTTTCTTTTTAAATGAAAGAATCATTTATTATATTTCCATACCGTTTCAGTTATTACAGTTGTGGAGTTAGTTAGTTGCATCTCTATCTTCTTCTATCATTTTGTAATTCATGTTGTACAATTTTTTCTTTTCTACCTAGAAACCATAATATACGGGAAAATGAGTTTAGCCGAATAGTTTTTGTTTTCTGTAATTCAAGAGTTTTCAAATTTTATGGGATATGTCTAAACTATTTTTATGAGATGATACAACTTACGGATAGATTTTCATTTTCAACTATTCAAACGACCCGAAAGTTGTAAGAATATGAGAATTAAGAGGTTTGGAGAATTAATGTAGAGAAGAGATTGAAGGAGAATAAACTATAACCATTTTTCATTGAATTAAAACTCCATTATTTTCTTACTACAACATACATATATATAGTAAAAGATGTAAAGAAGTCCCAAAAATATCAATCATAGCCGTTACAAAGTAAAGAAGACCGTTGGAGATTGGCTTGTGGTCCCGCGGTTGGTTGGAGTGGTCCCGCGGGTAGGTGAAGGCCGCAGGTGGTCCCGCGGGTAGGTGACAGGGCGCAGGCGGCTGGGTGGTCCCAGAAGGAGTGCAACGGCTTCCTTGGATCCACACTGACACACGAAGTTGGTAGTGGTCCCAACGGTCCTCAGCAATCACTGTTTGGACCCGCGTCCCGAGAGAACAGTGTACGGGGTCTCTCGGGATTATCGCAGCGTACGGACGTGAAGCTGCATTATGGGTCGATTCATTTTGTCTCCAGTTCGGCCCATTTTATGTCTTGCAGCCGAGTGAGACCTTGGCCCATTACGGATCAGCTGGGCGACTTCCAGGCCGAGGCCTTCCTTCTCTTGCTCGATCCGATAGCGGCCCAGTTCACACCCTTAGGCCGAGACCTTCCTCGATCCGTTAGCAACCCAAGGCCGAGACCCTTCTCGATCTGTTAGCAGCCCAACTTCCTTCTTGGTCCGAGACATCTCTCGGCCCAGTTTCTTTCCTCTTCTTCATTACTTTGTTCCTCAAGCTATTCTTCTTTTTGGTTACTTGCTCCACACTCTTCCACTTATATATATATATATATATGAACAATAAAAGTATGAGTCTATATTTGTGTAGGGGTGACAAAGAAAATGTAACTTTGTTTCGCACCGTAGAAGATATATAAGTGGAAGATCGAACATGCTAACTCTTTAATTCTCAGTCTCAATTCTACCATTTAACCAGAAACTACTTGTATATTTAGCCAAATAGTTAATGATCATTTCTATAGATTTTTATATTTTTATTGAAAAACTATAAATGTATAATTTTGTGTGATAATAATTTAGAGTTTTGATTATATATTGGATATTGTTATTTTCATTGTTGACAAAAAAAGAAAAACAATATCTAATTCTAGATTTAGAAAACATTATATTTTACATTGAAATCCATAGTTTTTGAATCTTCTATATCACGTAATACGATATAATTCTCTATGCTTCGGCTGTTATTTTTACACTCTTATCTCTATACACATTCCTGATCAATTATTACTAAAGATATGTTACATTCGAGACTTATCGACAAAAATTGGATGGACTAAATGTGGATAACTATCATCATTTTAAAGTAATATAATGTCATTAGTCATTACATATTGAGTCATTGATTCATGAGCAAATATATTATTCTTTTGTGATATTAGCACCGACCCCAATCTCGAGGATCAATTTCGTATCGTATTCTTATGGAGTGACTTCAAGAACTATATATAAGTTGGTCAAACACAGTGATCCACAGAGAACAGTTGAGAGCAAAATAAATGTTGGAATATTTTCATGTTACCACAAAATACAATACAATTAAGAGAAGAAAAAAAAACTAAGTACATGGACGCCATGAAATTAGGTTGGAAAATTGTAATTGTAACATGGGATTTAATTTAGGTTCCTAATTTATATGTTTATAGTCACATGATTAAGCAGTTTAAGCTGCTGACTCTATCGATAGAATGTGGTTAGTGGAAAAAAATAGAAAGAATGTGTTCATATTTATATTACTCAGTTTTTTTTTTGTCAACCTTTCCGATTTCATTACAAATTATCCAAAAGATGGCAAAATGTTTATACAAAAATAATCCCCAAACAAATTTTCTACCCTGACAAGTTAAATAATTTGTTTTGGAAGTTAAACTACGAAAAATATAATTGATCGAAAATTTACAATACAAATATATGAATCTTCTCAAATCTTCCAAATATGGTTGGAATGTTAGTCATTCTTCTAGATTTTTTACTATCATGATAGTTTCTACATAGTTAGTTCAATTTTTTGATGGGGAAAAAGATATAATTCAGCGGTAAAGTGTCACTTTGACGTGGTGTAAGTCATCAGTTCGAGTCTGATTATTCCTAAACCTAATAAACGTAAGGTTTTTTTATTTTGACTTGCTCTCTCGCTGTTGTTGATCGCAAATTATACCAATAACTTATGTTAGATGAATCATGCATACCATTGCCTACATAAAAGCTTTAAACTCTGAATGTAACAATGACATGCTTTTCGTATTTTTATTGCTCTCTAGATACTGCATTCCATAATTCTTAGAATTACTAAAGTTATTTATATTTTGGTAATTCCACTTTAGCTTTTTTTTTTTTTTGCTTAGCGAGATTCTATGCCAATAATTACACTAATTGGAGGAAAAGAATTATTATTAAATTAGTAAACTAAAATAAAAGTATTATTCCTTTTGTCATATCAAATAATTTTTTCAGATGTTATAAATGATTGGCATTACATATATACCTACCAAAAGATTTGACCAAAATTTGGCTGATAGTGTCTCATTTTATGATTATGTTTATGTCAGTTTTATTTTATATAGTCTACTTATGGTCTTCATTTATTATGAGAACCAATTTTTATTCGTTTTTTCTAATGGTCAAATGAGAGATAATTAAGTGATTAGCTAATTGCAGATGACATCTAGCCAAATGGCATGTGGTAAGTCCACTTAAAATAGCGCATTTGCATAATGCGAGATTGAGTCATCATGTCTACATTATATACGAATTTGACTATTGGACTGATTAATTATGCTCCAATATAATCTGACGTTGACAAAAAAAAGTCATTAGGTAATTTTAATTCTAATTAATTGTCTTTATAGAATTTATTATTCCATTTCCCATGTTTCCATGTGATTTGATATACACAAACTCAGCTTCACAATCGTGTTCTTCATAAATACTAATTTCTTTTAATTATTATTATTTTATTCCTAAACACAAGCAAAATCCAATATTCTCTCTCACAAGAAGATATTTTTGTCCATTAACAAGTTCATCTATGGAATGTTTCATTATTTATTAATAATCTCTACATAATTCTCGTTATATGTAGTATGAAACAATATCTTTCATGAATCTGTTATTTACGAAATTAGTATTATTTTTAAATAGATATCAAATCAGGTTAAATACGATTTCCCTGTCACAGCTTAATTATGTTTGAGAAATCTCAAATCTGTCATAATTATTGTTGAAACATATATTTCCATATCAAAAAGTAACAAGCATGTCTTTGTTTATCGGGATACTAGGACAAAAACCAACTAATTTCCATAGATAGAGTATCGACGATTACTCTAGTTCTGTGGTTTTTAGCAAGACACATTTGTCTAATCGAAAAACAATAGACTTAGTTTACAATGAAAAATCGAACTCAAATCGTAAATTTACTTTACTCTAAGAGCATCTCTAATCCATCACTATATTTGATTCTAAATGCTATTTCAAAGTCAAATCTTATCTAGTGCACATCTATTTTTTATTCTAAAATAAAAAAAATACTATTTTTTCTTCTATATACAAGAGATTGATATTTTTCCTCTATTATAAAAATGAATTTTTATATACAAATCAATCCTTTAAATTTTATAAATAATATTTATAATCAATAATATTGTGATTTTACTCGAGTACACATGGATTCTCACGCCACATACATTTTCATAAGTCACTAATTAATAGATTATCATTTCACTCTTATTAAATCATACTACATGCACCGAGGACAGCTGGTTCAGTGGTGTAGTCACTTTACAAATCCTCAAGATGTCAGAGATCAAACCCCCTACCTGTAGTAGTAGGAGTGAGATTTAAAAACTCGTAAACTAGTTGACAAAAAAAAATCACACTACATACTTTTGCTATTCAATAATTTATAGGATTGACAATAATGAACATCTGAAGATCCAATACATGATATGTAAATACATATTTCAAGTATGTGAAATATTGTTTCTTAACTTACGATTGAAAAAGAAATTATTAAGTAAAAAAATGATTTCTAATTTAGCTAAAAGATAACATAACAATGAAAAGTTCATACATTACACAACACAAAGATATAGTGGTAGTGGTATCTAAAGAAAAATCTATACTATATTTTATTGGTTTTATATGATGTAATTTAATTTCCTTCTAATAAATGTTTTTAATTGAATAACAATAAATATTTATTTAAATAATATGACTTTTTGTGGAAAATTTTCAAAAGAAAATAACTGGAGCTGAATTGTAATTTTTATATGTAAAAAGGTAGTAATAGTAAATTTAAATTAGAATATACTTAGAATATATTTTTTTAGAGTAAAAAATAGAGGAATATATTGGAGTAAAACATTTCTATTATAGAGTTCTTTGATTTTAGAATAAGAAATATAGGAATATATTGGAAATGGTCTAAGTCATATTTACCACAAACCTACCAAATATGCTAGTTCTGTTTTTTTAAATCGAAAATATATGTATCGAAACCCAATTTATCCATGGAGAAACAATACCAACTATTATTTTGACTCTTAAGATATAGATCGATCTTTATCTAATCCAACAACAACAACTTAATTTTTGAAGAAAATCCAAGTTTATGCCTTAATAACAAGTATGTATACATTTGATCATAAATACATATACATAAATGGAAGAAAATAGAACGTATGATACATGCACGTAAATCAAAATGAGTACATAAACAAACATTATAATGAACCTAAAACCAACATTCTATAAGAATAATAAAGTGTATGTAGTAAAGTGATATGGGTGCATTAATGTTAATTATCGAGGTATCTAGGAAATGAGACTACACTATTATCAAAGTCTTGGAATTTGGTAAATGTGATCAATTCCCTAAGTCTTTTTCATGAGCTTTCACTTATGCTTACTCTCTCAATCAACGAGAATGGAACACGCCTTTAACTTCGATTCTCTATATTTTTGCATCAATTTTACCAAATTTTGTTGTATATTCCAAGAATTATTCACCTACTAGGAACCATTATCCATATGATATGTGAGTAACGGATTTCTCTTTTACGGTGTTGAGTTACAATATTATTCTTTGGGAAACGAGTTATAAAATACTATATTCTTTAAAATGGTCGGTGAAACATCCCAATATTCTCGATAACTTCAATTCAATTTCTGATTATATATGGAAAACTATATTCAGATAACTAAATTCTCTGCCATAGCAAACGCATGTTGGTTCTCTCCTCTAGATTGGAGCATTTTCAAAGAATTTATTTTTAAAAAATGCATTTGTTAATATCTATCCAAAATGTCATATCGTAAATAGTAAATATATATTGGGGAATTTCATTTCATCAAATGATTAAAATTATCTCTATTATTTTCCGTCAAAATTTGATTTGAAAAAATCATGTAATTTCTACGTGATACTATTTAGAAATTTATAAAAATTTAGGGTATGTATCAAAGTTTATCGATATAAATAGTAAATGTTTTACTCTCATAACTAGCGTAGGTTCTTTAAATATCTGAAAAATCGATGGTTATACAAATATTTTCTAATTTGTGGAAAATATATTACATTTCAAGATGGTATAAAAATGTGGTAATCATCTATTGGTTAGTATAAAGTCAAGTTCTTAGAACATTCATGTATGTTGCTTATTTCAACAAGTTTTGTACATCTAATTTGGATATATGCAACATTCCACTCTATATTGTCTTAACAACCAAATTATACATGAATAGGTTCATTGGATCTTGATAACAATTTATCTTCACCACATAAAAAATATTAATAATAAAAACAGAAAAATTAAAATGTATATAACTAAAATATTTTTCAACTTTGTAAGATTCTATTCGCATGTATGTTGCTACGAAGGTCCAATAAACGGCTGCAACTGCTTGTATTATTATTTTTTGTAATATTCAATTTATATACAATTTATTATTTATCTATATAGTACATTATATTTTCAATACAAATACTTTAGCATATTATAATTAATTAAACCGTTCAATCATCTCAATCGGTCATATTCAACTTCAAGTCTTATAACTAACTATTATTACAACAACTTAAATCTTAACAAAATGTCATTATCAAGTTGTTACTATTCTTATTTAGAAAGATTTATTTTTGATGAACACAAGATATATTTGATGTGGCAATATCTGTTGACCCATACGTCAAGCAAAACCCACAAATATTAAATATTTATTTATATTATGCATCAAGATATAAAATGTAAATGTTGAGATTATATTTCATTTTTTTCATATTTATGAAAACAATTAATGAGTCTGTGGATTGGGAAAGTCTATGGGATGTGTAGCCACACCTGATGGAGGTTTAACCACGTTGCCTCAAATTTCCACAGCTTCTTATTATTTAAACGAAATAAAATGTATAAAATATAGTAATTCAAAAAAACAAAGAGACATTAGTTGCAATATCCCATTATTTACTTTTGATGGATTTATCTTTCTGTTTTAAGACAGTGTAATATCCTTATCTTTATAATAAATAATATTTAAAAAATTTACACACAAATTAAGAAACCATTTAATTATTAATTTTCAACTAAAAGTATTATTTTTATTTATTTTAATAATTATTTAACTAATTATAAATTATCATACAAAATATAATAGTCAAAATAAATAAAAATATAATTAATTTTATTTTAAAAATTGGAAACATCATAAAGTTTGATACAAATTTTTTTTCCTAAAACACTTAATATTGAAAAGAGGGAGTAGTAGTTTTCATATAATTACCATCAATTTTATAGATATGTATTTTCCACGGAATAATATTAATAAATACATTAAAATTTATGAAATTACAAAAAGCGGCAAAATCTTTTTGGAATTTATGTTATAGAAAAGAGAAACAAACGAATTCTAATATGCCAAAAAGCAGATGGTTCAGTTGACATATTTTTTATTTAGTTAGGTATAAGATGGTGAATTTAAATCTCACCATACTCTATTTGGTTAACTTAAGTTATAGATCGGAAGTTGTCGATTTAACCGATATTTGTTGACCATAAAAAATATATAACCTAGTACAAAAATTTTAAAAGCAGTGACAATTTGAAAATTCACTAAAACAGAATTCGGATGAACAATTAGAAGGATAGCTAGAAAGCTAAAGTGAATCATCCCATTCCAAATAATGTATATCTTTGATAATACGAATATAAAGCTATCTAAACCACTAAGAAGGAGATGAAAATTTCATCCAAACAAATAGAATACAAAAGTGTCGTTGATTACGTAATTTTTCTTCTTTTTGTCAATCACATATTATATTGGGTCACAATTTCCGGTTCAATAACTAAATTTCTACATAATGTAGGTGAGATAATTCAATTTCTGATTGTACAAATGAGCTGTTTTAAGTGGACTTATCGCTGGCTAGTAAGCTAATAACTATTTGCGTTGATTACCTAATAAGATGTTATATTTTTAATTGAACTCCGCAAAATAAAATTTTACGATTTAGATGACAAAAACACACACACATATTTATACCAATAACGAGGTGTTTAAAAGCCTAGCATATCTCTGAAAATGAGACCAAAGAGGAGTAACATAGAAACTGGACAGGTCCCAATGGAGCTTTCAAGATTATGTATAAAGATGATCATGTACCAAAATGCGTTGTCATGTCTCTTTAAGTCTTAAGAATATAATCGATCAATAAGCAACATGATCTCTAATACATGTAACATGTATCACTTTTTTCACTTTCGACGATTCCAACGTCGGTACCAACCTGACATCAAATTTAATTATCTTGTTTCCTTATATCTTTCTCTAGTGTATACTCAAAGTCATGCCTCTTCACTTCATATGCTTTTGTATTCTTTTTTGCTTTTTTACGTCGAACAACTCAATCAAAAAGTCCGATTCGTAATTTAAATTCTCCAAATCCTACTGTATAAAATTATATAACTATTTTTTTTGTCAATATTGGACCATAAATAGTCGGCCCATTAATCAAGTTCTTACAAATGCAAGCGGGGGACTCGATCCCAGGATGTGCAAGTGCGCAATTGCCACTTGCAATTATATAACTATTTAGAATCTAGTTCTGATTAAAAACGGTAAAGCAGGTATTTTAACCAAATTAACTTTCCAATTTTCTATCCTAATTTAAATAATAAATGAAAATAGAAATGAAGATTTTGCAAAGTTGAAGATTCTTTTCTCCAGATTTCTATTATTCTGATTTCTCATTCGCCAAATTACATAACAGATTTTTTTATCCGTCACGTTAGAGAATTATCGATAAATTATTTGCTTTGTAGATGGTTTATTTTCAAACTTTATTCATGTTGATGAATGATAAAATGATTAACAGAAAAAAGGAAACAAATATTGAAATGTGAGATTTGGGCACAACATCTTAGCTAGCTTTTATTTAATTAACATAATCAATTTCCAATTAGTATACGATACTTTACATGCTAAGCAAATACAGTAAACTAATATTTTATAAATTAATATACACTAAATTTTTTATAAAATAATATAATTTTATGATTTTTAGTTAATTTTTTTTTCAGTTAATATATCGATAAATTAATAATTTCTATAAATTAATAAAAAAATATTTAAATATAGTAGCCACATTATTAATTTATAAAGATTTAACCGTATATTGAAACTATTTTTTTGCTACTAATTATTGTATCTGTTGGAAGAAAAATTAAATTAATAATAATAAAAACAATTAATGGTGGGGTGCAAGCTTATCATTTGAGAAATAAATAACATTCATAAGTTGAATATATAATATTATATTTCAATTCCCCTCTCCCACAAAAAGAAAATAATAACTTATCTAATATTATATATACCAATTTGTTTCAAGTTTCTTCCCTATTTATACATCTTCTTCTTCAATCCAACAAAACACACACATACACTTACATCTTCATCCTTTTGTCCTAAAAAGCTTCCAAATTTTCTTCTCAAATTTTCCTCTGTTTGTTCCTCAGAACCAAACAAGTAAACTCTATACTCTGTTAAAAGATGTATGGAACTAATAACAAAAAGTCTATCAACATCTCAAGTATGTTCCAAAACTTCATCCCTGAAAATGACATTTTCTCTCGCCGCTGCATCTGGGTCAATGGTCCGGTCATCGTTGGAGCTGGTCCATCGGGTCTAGCCGTCGCTGCAGGCTTGAAACGTGAAGGTGTACCATTCATTATCCTCGAGCGAGCTAACTGCATTGCTTCTCTATGGCAAAACAGAACTTATGATCGTCTTAAACTTCATCTCCCTAAACAGTTTTGCCAGTTACCCAATTATCCATTCCCTGATGACTTCCCTGAGTACCCTACAAAGTTTCAGTTTATTCAGTACCTTGAGGCCTACGCTTCCCATTTCGACATTAACCCTAAGTTCAACGAGACAGTCCAGTCTGCTAAGTACGACGAGACCTTTGGGCTATGGCGTGTTAAGACCATATCTAAGATCGGTCAGCTCGGTTCTTGCGAGTTTGAGTATATCTGTAGATGGATTGTCGTTGCTACTGGAGAAAATGCTGAGAAAGTTGTACCAGATTTTGAAGGTTTAGAGGATTTTGGCGGTGATGTTCTTCATGCTGGGTGGACTATAAATCCGGTGGAAGGTACCAAGGGAAGAAAGTTTTGGTTGTTGGATGTGGGAACTCTGGTATGGAAGTCTCTCTTGATCTCTACAATCACGGAGCAAACCCATCAATGGTTGTTCGTAGCTCTGTAAGTACCAAAAACAGAGCATCCTCTGTTTCTATTATTCTGTTTCTCAAAACAGAGCAACATCTAATACTCTGTTTTTTATGTTCAGGTTCATGTCTTACCAAGAGAGATATTTGGGAAGTCAACATTTGAATTAGGAGTTCTAATGATGAAATACGTCCCAGTTTGGCTCGCAGACAAGACTCTACTACTTTTAGCTAGATTGGTATTGGGAAATACCGATAATTACGGTCTAAAAAGACCGAAGATCGGACCGTTAGAGCTGAAGAACAAAGAAGGGAAAACACCAGTTCTCGACATTGGAGCATTACCAAAGATAAGAGCAGGAAAAATCAAAATCATCCCTGGGATTATAAAGTTTGGTAAAGGAAAAGTTGAGCTTGTAGATGGTCGTGTTCTAGAGATTGATTCCGTTATTCTAGCTACTGGATACAGAAGCAATGTTCCTTCATGGCTTAAGGTATATTATCATACTAAAAAATCATTTTTTTAGCTTAAATTTAAGACATTTAATGATGTCGGAAGAACAAAACACAAAAAAACACCCGACCCGGTCCGGGTTTAGTGAAATCCGACCCAAATTTGTGTGAAGTTTCATAGAAAAAGATAGAAGTTTTTTCGATTAGATTTTGGAAATCTGGTAATAGACAGTTATGAAGAATGATTATGAATTTACTAATTTGGTGTTGAAATTAATTTGTATTCAGGATAATGATTTCTTTTCCGATGATGGGATACCAAAAAACCCGTTTCCAAACGGATGGAAAGGAGAGGCAGGATTGTATGCGGTAGGGTTCACGAGAAAAGGATTGTTTGGCGCGTCACTCGACGCGATGAGTGTGGCTCACGATATTGCTAATAGATGGAAAGAAGAATCTAAGCAACAGAAGAAAACTGCTGCTGCTCGTCATCGTCGATGTATTTCACATTTTTAATTTTATGAATTTCCATAAAAAGAAAAAATATAAGAAGAGAAATTAGAGAAAAAAAATACCTAATTAAAAAATGATATTTAAGCCCTCTCTTAGAAAGAAATATAATAACTCTCCTTGATAAAAAAAATTGGATATACTTTGAGGGATTTTTTCTTTGTTTATAAAGGAAGATGTGGCTTTTTTATATATTTATTTTATTTTTGTTGTGTATCTTCATTTTAGATTTTGTACTCTGTAAGAAGTTTTGCTTAATCTAATCACTTTTTAAACTCGCAATTCGTGTTATATTGTTTTTTGTCAACATGAATCAGTTCTCAATAATCGAGGAACTGTGTCTAGTAAACAATCTACATACGAAAATCACGAGCAAACTCCGAGTAAGAAAATCAGTTTTTAAGTTAAAAATGTGAGGAATCATATTAATCGAAAATACTCTAAATCTCTATGATAATTATATACGATTTAATGTTAATTTTGATTAGGAAATTAAAGAAGAAGAAGAAGAAGAACAAAACAACTAGTTCCATGCTGTTTCATTATTGGAAGAATACTCTTACAAGTTAGAGCTGTTATTGTAGTGATTTAGGAATCATTAGCTATTTTTAATATGGCTAATGATTGATGGTTATCTTGGACTATCTATATAAAAGATTTTCTTGTGTATACTCTAATTACAGGGAAGATTAGTTGAATACTAAACATTCATTTATAATTTACATAAGATATGAAAATTCATTAGAGATGCATTTATAACTCTTTAACATTGTGTAACATTATTATCTGTCAAATTGTATTTTAAAAAGTTAAATTTGTTTGCATACTCTGTATATGGACAAGGCCTCAGTAGAAAAAATAAATCAACTAGGTGGTAAGAGATCAGACATTTATGAGTTTCACTTGAGGGTCTGAATAGTCTGCAGCAAAGTCATTGAACCAGCAGAACAGAGAATTGACAAACAAAAAGACAAAAAAAAACCAGAAACTTTAAAGTTATCTATGGTGAGGAGTGAGTGAGAGAGTGAAGCTAAACCATGGTTATTTCTTCTATGTCCAAACAAATAAATAACATTTAAAGCTAATATTCCTCCCCAACTGTGTAAATGTCTGGTTCCCATCCTCTAAAAACAGTTATATTCATGTTCTCATGCAAAACTCTGCAACCTGTTACTCAGACATCACCTGAACCTAAAGATATGGAGGAAGAAAACCACATGGGAGATTTGGATTCAGCCGCCGATATAGACTCTTTATGCTTCTCTGAACTCTATCAAGAAACACCAAACCGACCCATCTTTTCTTGCCGGTGTCTTGCCATTTTTATGAGGGAAATGGTTTTGGTATATTACTAACATACTACAAGTTGAGAAACAGTAGGACCAGTGTCATTATTCACTGTACAATGAAATATACATTTGCAAACTTACATGAGAAAGGCTTAAAATTGTTCATTTCTTGGAGATCATTTGATCTATTTGGCCGTTTTTGTTGTACATTTCCACTATCTTTTTGGCGTATGATGGCATGTGCTGGTCGGCTCTGCAGATGGTCATGCCAGTTTGGTTATTAGAAGGCGATTCGATACTATACAAACACATGATTCATATAGAAGTTTATCTGTAGGAGTGTGCTTCCCACTTTTACCTTTGTTTTCCCCATTTGCGATTTACATGCAAATAGTTTCTTATGGTATGGTAATCCAACGAGTACTTGGCAAATTCTAAACCCTTAGGACCAACCTGAAGCAAGAATGGTTTTGAAAAATTAGAAAGTACTGACTTTTTATGTAATGAGCTTGCTTTTCTGGTAGTTTTCATAAAGAAAGAATCTTACCAAATTTAGAATGAACGCAATAATGTTTCCAACAAATATGGGCGCTGGCTCAGCAGGACCTCGACCTAAGAAGATACAGAAATGTTGAAAGTTAGAAGAACAGTGTTGGTTGTATACTTTCCTGAGTAACTTTCTTTTTGGCATCTAGCATACATGAAAAATGAAAAT